>JAMKCH010027719.1:0-46958 GCA_023653785.1 Ophioderma brevispina
AAACCTCGTGAATTTGGCGTTGGTTTTGCATTTAGTAACTCCTTACTGATTTCAGTGGAGCCTGGTAAAGGTGGATCAGAACGCCTTCTGACACTTTCGCCTTCACACCAGCGTGGCCCAGTCTCCCTCTCGTGTTATTCCCTCCACCCCTCACTTCCCTCTCTGCAGCCAAGGATGAATTCTATGACAACCTTGAAGCTGTAATCAAAAGGGTTTCCCAAGTGATGAACACCTCCTTGTCCTGGGTGGTTTCAATGCGAGAGTGGGTTCTGACAACGAGTCCTGGCCATCTTGCCTTTGGACACTTTGGCGTCGGTAAGACCAATGACATGGACAACGTCTTCTTGAACTGATGCCCTACGATAATCCTGTGTGTGACCAACACCTTTTTCAAACCAAACCTCATCCAAAGTATCCTGGCGTCCAATCCACCTCCAAGACTTGGCATCAACTGACCTGATCACATCACACAGGCGACTTTTCATCATGCCATGCAACCTCACTATGCTAGGTCTTACCCTAGTGCAGACTGTGATACAGATCATGCTTTGGTCTGCTGTAAGATCCGACCCCCCGCAACAAAGAGGAATGCAACCGCTCTAAACAAGCTGGTAACCACTCAATCACAATACTCACGATGCATCAAGCGTACAGATTGACAACTTTGCTGTTTTCCATCAAGCATCCATAGGGCTGGCTGAGTCCATCAGGTGTGATACTGCAACAGAAACTGGAACTCACTCGTGAGACCATTCAGAGCTTCCAGCATTCTGATCTTGTGGAAGGAAAATCAAGCAGAACAACGATTGGTTTGAGGCCAAGTCTTATGCTTATACTAACTTCCAGTCCATTGAAGGCCAAAAGAGCAGCGTTCAGGGATATAAAGAGTTCATTCACCTTCACACACACCTTACGAGTGCTTCAGCAGCTATAAGTGAATTTCAGCGAAGGCAAGGCAAGTGTGCCAATGCATACTGGCTGGAGCTGAGGCGGAGAAATACAAACTGCTTCTGCAACGGGCAACCTCAGAGCTATGTATGATGAATAAGAAGGCTGTCGGGCCATCTCAGTGCAACACAAGCGCCCCTCAATCATCCAGTGGTGAAGTCAGCACAGACAGAAGTAGGCAGATGGAGCGCTGGGTGGAACACTTTCTTGAGCTCTCTTACAGAAAGGATTCACAGACAAGAAACACAACCAACCACTCAGCAAAAAAAACCACAAACAAAAAAAAAAAAAGAAAAACAAGAGAAAATTGTACAAGCCCTCAAGATTCTTCCTACCATGGCTGGGCCCAGTGCCCTGTACCTAAACAGTGGATGAACTTGAGACATGCCATCAACATCATCCGAAAAAGCCCCGGGGAATGAAGGAATAACCACCAGACTTGATCAATGCTGTAACAGCTCTCTGCTTCACCCACTACATGAAGTTCTCTGTCAATTCTGTGGAGGAGGAGCTTTCCCACAGGAACATGAGCGACTCAAAGATCATCACCTTCTACAAGAACCCAAGGTGAAAAGTGTTGCAATTACAGGGGTATTTCCTCCTTAGTATTGGTCTGCAAGGTTTTGCCCGTGTTGCGTTGATGCGTCTTCAAGTCCTGGCTGAAAGGGTGGATCCTGGTCTCATTGCGGATTTCGTGCTGGCAAATCTACGATCGATATGATATTCTCCATACGGCCACTACAGGAAAGATGCAGAGAAACCACAAAGTCCACTCTACAAATTGCTTTCATAGACCCTGACCAAGCCTTTGACCTGGTTTAAGCAGAATGACTGTTTCCAAATCCCCTCCAGAATGATTGGCGGTCCACCAAGGCTTCTGAGCATCATCAATCTTTCCACACCGACATGAAAGCAACGGTACAGTTTGACGGCAGCCTATCAAAGCCGTTTGATCGCAGTGGGGTTAAGCAGGCATGTGTTTGGGCCCCAACGCTCTTTGGGATGTTCTTTTCGGTACTTCTGAAGCAAGCAGTCGGTACAGCCACAGAAGGCATCTCATGCACACCAGGGCTGAAATGTCGGCCTCTTCATCCTGCACGCCTTATAGCTAAGACAAGGTTCGTCAGTATGTTCTGACATGTTGTTGGCTGATGATGCTGCCATTACTTCATATTCCCACATGAACTCCAGCTGCGCTGCTCATAGATCGCTTCTGACAGGCATGTAAGGACTTTGGACTTGTCATCAGTTTGAAGAGACGAATGTCCTTGCCCAAGATGCTCAAGAAACACCTGTCATCCACAATCGACATTAACACGTGAGGTTTTTCAGACTTCACCTACCTAGGGTCCACCATCAGTGACAGTCTATCTCTCGATGCAGAAATCGGCAAACGCATTGGTAAAGCTGCACCTACTCTTGCCCGGCTTACCACGCGTGTGGGAAAATCCGAATCTGTCCAATTAAGACAAAGGCAGCCAGTTTTAGACCAACCCTGCAATCACAGCACATTACTGTTGGTAGTGAGACATGATACATACTCTAGGCATGAGTAGAACCTCACAGCTTCCATATGCGCTGTATTAGACGCCTTCTGGGTGTCACCTGAAGGAACATTGGTGCCAAAATTCAGAGCTCCTGACTCGATTGGGCCTCCCCACCATCCATGCATTTGGCTTTTAGACAACGCAGACTCCAATGGCTGGGCCGTGTCCGTCGAATGGCGGATGGCTTCTACCGAAAGATCTCATGTATGCTGAGCTTACTTCTGGCAAGAGGAAAGTTTTGGTCGACCCCTGCCCGCTACAAGGATATTTGTAAGCGTGAATATGTGTACCCTGACATCGACATTGGTGCTGTGGAGAAACTTTCTTACAATCGTCACCTTGGCTGAGAACAGTGAAGCACACCTTGAGCTTGGTTAAACAACAGATCATCAGCCGTTGGAGAAGCAGCGAGTTAAAAGAAAGCTGCACAGATCCATTCGATAGCCAAGCTGTGACATCCCATAAATGTAGCACCTCTGGCAGAGACTGCCACTCTAGGTTGGCCTCTTCAGCCACAGACGTCGCGGTTCACCTAACCTGTGACTTAATGTGGGGCTTTATCCATAGTCGCTGCGACTGACGGAGGCCACGATGATGAATAGGACATATAATGTTTATTATTTGAATCAAAGGCTATATAGATGTCATAGCAATCATTGTTGAAAAAACTTAAAATCATTTAATTAAAAAAAAAAAAAAAAAAAAAAATTTTAGTCAAAATTTAAACAGCAACAATAACTACACTTATTTTGACACAACCGCAGTGAACAGTGTGGCTATACAAGTAAGTGTCCACTAATGCTTCTCTTGTCTCTTGTTACTAATACTACACTAATCAAGCACTACTTTGTTAACCACTTTTTCTTTAACTGTTCTATGGTCTGGTTAGCTGTAGATTCAATGAGGGAAGTAAAAAGGTATTTTTAAATATTCAAGGTGGCTCTAAAGTCTGTTTCCATTCCCTCACTTCCACGCTTTAATTTCAGTAAACAGTTTTATTTTGTGCATATCTCTTGTGCAAACTTGACAGAAAAGGAAGAAAACAGCGTGCTCAAAGATATGATCCCCATTCAACTATGTTTGTGTAAGTGTCCGTATGGACTGTAATGACTAAAATGTATGATTTGTGTCCTTATTAGGTACTTTCAGTCTTAGCAACTTGTAGGGTATGGTTTAGTATACCATATTTGTTACAGAAATGCAAATTGATTTTTTTCTTTTCAATTTTCCTGATTTAGCAAATTCACTGATAGTGCCTTTATATAAAATCTCCTTGCCTACGGTTTAAATACCAGGAGTATATAGATCACCTGTACAATGGGAGCATCATCTTGAATTCACTAACAGGTGGATGTATTATAGTCATACAATAATGGCTTGCTTGCCATACGGCATGGCTGCCTATTTATATAGGTCTATTGGCATCAACTATTAAGAGGTTTAAAGGTCCCACGTGGTAAGTTGTCACATAACCGTTAATAATTTAAAATGCTGTGACGTTGTCACAACCTGTATGGATTTCCTCCTAATTAAGAGAGCAACATATGTTGTGGAATAAATCTACCGACATTTGTGTTTGCCACATCCATTGCTGTTCATGTAGCCACAGAACATGTGAAGGGCATGGAAGCATTCCTAGTAGGAATAAGGGGCCTGAGGTCTTTCTACCAGGCCCGCCACAGATTCGCCACATCTAGATGAGGTCATTATCCATCTTTTTTAATCATGAATTCTATAGCAAACTAACTGGATTCCAGAGGTGGTCAGTGGATGAACACCAACTGAGTGAGGAACTTCTAGAAAAGAAGGGATTGAATATTCAGGTAAAAGGATCGTCTGATGTGTTAGAGAGCTGTTTAAGAAATTGTAGATTTATGCTGGTAATATAACTTTAATGTTAGATAGTTATAGGTGCAATTCCAGTAGCACCTTAACCTTTTATTCAACTCTGGTATAGTCCATTTTCTCTACCTCCGTGCATGAGCTTTAGAGAGCACAGACTGCTAATAGTCATTGATAAGGCCAGTAAGCTGGGTATTTCCATAAATTAAGGAAAGGTAGAGTCCAAAGTTATTTTTTAACAGTAAAATAAGAAAATGGCCATATTTGCTTGGTTTATATTTGATACAGCATACCTAGAAATGGTTTATGAAAGTTCAGAAATCTTCCTGGAATGCACTAAATTTAAGGAAGTGTCTATTGACATCGATTGAATCGTGTCATACGTTGCCCAAATTGCTATTGACACGATCATCATGTTAATATCGTCGCTGACATGGCTATTGACCTGATCCTCGTGTCAATATCCTCGGCCCAAATTTAATGCTGCTTTTAGAACATGGGAAAGTAAACACAGAATTAATATTATGTAAAATCAAACCTTTGGTCTCTAGGTTGAGAGTTAGGAGTTCAGGGTTCTGAAGTTCAGGGTTAAGGTAAAGTTTGAGCAGGGAACCCCCCGATGGTTTCAAGTTTACAGTTAAGATTATTGGATTAGAGTTGAGTATAAGGTAGTAAGGATCCAACCATAACCTTAAATGACCAAAGTCGACCCCATTTCCCCTAATTGACTGCATGCATTTGTCTACATTTTTGTCCCTCCACCAAGAGAAGATCTTAAGAGTCGATCCACCAGTTTTGCAGAACAGACTGATGCCGTCATGAGTAAGCTGCAACAGGTTTAAGAAAAGCTAACCATAAAACACCGTGCTTGTCCTAACTTGAACAGCTCGGGAACACACAGTACGAATCAAAGGTAGGAAAGCTTAACCATAAGACACTGGCCTTTTAGGGTTGCAACATTCCCGGGAATTTTCACAGTGGAAAATTGGTTCCATGGAATTTTGGGAATTAATGGGAATTTATGGGAATTTTGGAATTTTCGGGAATTTTGGAAAACTTTGAAATGTACAAAAATGTTAAGGTCATTTTGATTGAGATTAGATATTACTCGTACAACTGTTATGCTACAGAAAGTAAGCAAAAACAAACATGTTTTAATCAACTAAACAAAGAATAACCACCAACTCTTTACAAAAATCATTACATGTTTGAGTCAGTTTTTATTATTCTAATTAATTTGTACTATGAAACGGGAACCCCACATTGAGGTTTGCCTTAGATTTAGGGAGATCTATCTCAAAATTCATTTTAAATGGTTTTGGTTTGCTTCCTATAACCGGGCATGAAACATTTGCAGTGGAAATTCAGCCAATCAGCCTGATTTCAGTTTTGTTTCAAAAATCCAAATTCAACAATTTTTTTATTGTAGCCCATTTTGGTTGATTTAGTACATATGATCAACCCAAACTGCCCTCTGGAACAAGTTACAAGTAAATAAAATTCCATTTGGATTCCCCAAAATTCTGAAATCAGCCAATGGGAGCTTATAATAGGAAAACTATTCCAAATTGCCAAAGTTCAAAAGGTCCTAAACAAAATGTATTTCAAATATGTGTATAGTCCAAAGACCTTACAGTTTGTGGTAGGAACTTGGGAATGAGTATTTGAAACTCGATTTCTATCGAGTGCACCTTGGACCTTAGTTTCGGATTAAAATCTGATAAATAAATCTACTTGTAACACTAAAAACCTTGTATTAATGGCCTGTAGCAAGTCATATTCTTATTAGCACAAAAAGCAGAACATAATTGTGAAGAAAGGCCTAACAGCATGTGTTTTAATATTTAAAAGGTTTTAAAATGTTTAAAACTTAATAAATACCAAAATGAAAATTCCCGAATATTCCCAATATTCCTGGGCCCTTCAAAATTCCCGGGAAAGTTTCCAAAAATTCCCGGAAAACTTTCACCCCTTTGGCCAACCCTACGATTTGTCCAATTGAAAGTTCAGGCACAACAGTACTGACTCAAAAGGTAGGACGCGAAACATAGACACAGGCTTTGTCTAACTTGAAAAGCTCAGAACACCAACGTACTGAATCAAAGGTAGGAAAGCTTAACCATAAGACACTGGCTTTGTCTAACTTGAAAAGGCTCAGGAACACACAGTACTTTATTTATTTTATTATCGTTATTTATTCCGGAAATTCCTTCAATACAAATGTATTGTTCCCAGGAAGACCTTGATAACAATAAGTACAGTAATACAAGTTATACAGAAAAATAGTTATGGTACTCATCTTACATAACACATATACATGTATATGTGCTATGTTAAGATTATGTACATATATACATACAAAGAACATCAAAACACTTCATAAAATCTTAAAAAAAAAACCACACACACACACACGCATAACACCACACATACATACATACACATTTACAATGTACACTTGCACACATAACACACAATGCTGCATGTACACACGAACACACCCCCACATGCATTAACAATCACAGACACAAATTTCTATTCCATACAAATATAACAAAATGTAAACAGGATATAATGTGGTTATGGCACTTTTAAAAGTAAACAAACTCATGGAATCTAATTTACGCGTGTGCCTTTTGGTAGATGATTCCAGAGTACAGCTGCTCTGTACGGAATGTTCTTTTAACCAGCTTTGTATTCCATGGATGGGGAATGAAGTCACATGTTGTGAGCTTAACTACGAGTGCCTTTAGAATGTGTTGCCACTGGTAAAGTAAAACAAAGAGGAGATATATCAGGAGCAAAATGCGTAGCGCATTTAAAAGTTAAATAAGATCTGATAATTCCATATTCTCCTCAGATTAGTCCAACAAGGCTCTTTCATCATTTTGTCCACCGAAGTCGATGTCTGCAGACAAAAGGACACGGCAGTCTGTTTGCAAAATTTTAGGAGATCATTATGGTGCCCAGTATTGGAATTGGACCAAACAGAACTTGCAGTAGTCCAAAGGAGAAAGACCAAGGCCTTGGCAGCATATTGACTGTAGTATGAGGAACTTTTTTACTTATCTTACGTTCTTCTTGACTTAATTGCCCCCGCCTACTTTTACCTTTTCTTCGCTTTCTCCTCCATTACTCCCTCTCCATCACCCCCTCTTCCCCCTGCTCCCTGGCTTATCCCCCTTTTCTTTATCCTCCCCTCCTTCATTCTTTACCTTAGTCAGCTTACCTGCTTTTCCTCCTGTCCTCACCCCTCTAGGAAAATGCTATGCTCCTGATTACACCATTATCTTGGAACATTGAACAAACATATCGGCATGATTGATCCACAATAAATACGGATCAAAAAATAACACCCAAATACTTGAATCTGTTAAAGTAGATAATCATTAACACTAAACAAAATAACAAAAATATTTTTATAATTATTTATGTCTGTTGGATTTTTTTTACAAAACAACTGAATTAGTTTTTTTTATGTCCCCAGGTAAGTTTATTTGACTTGAACAATGAGCAATTTTAGTCAAGTTAGTGGTAAGCTCTTTTCAGCGGTGATTGGGTCAGATGAGCTGACTAAAAGGGTAGGTCATCTGCATACATAAACAACACATTTGACCATGAAAAATGATTCAGGTAAAGAATTCACAAAAAATTATAAATAAAAGAGGACAAAGAATTGATCCTTGGGGGATCCCAATATCAAGATCTTAAAGTATGAAAGTACAGAATTAATATAACAGATTGGATCTATCTTGAGATGAAGTAAACCAATTTAATGCATTACCAGTGATACCAATCGTCTTTAATTTACTTAGAAGGAGATTTATGATTTACAGTATCAAAAGCCTTCTTGAGGTATAAGAAGATAGATCCTGTTACTTTCCTATCATTTATGTTATTAAGGATACTGATCACGTTATATTTAAAAGAGTAGTCTTAGTACTGTGGTTACTTCTAAAACCTGACGGACATGATTTAAAATGTTATTATGAGTAAGATAATGGTAAGGCTGATCATGTACAGCACGCCAAGAATTTTTGATAAAATAGAAGAACAGAAATGGGCCTATAGTTGTTAACCTCACTTTTATCACCCTCCTTGAAGATAGTTGTAACCTTAGCTTTTTTCAATCAGATGGGGAAACTGAAGTGATCAAAGAAAGGTTACAAAAATATATGCAAGTGGGTAACAAATGATGGTGCTGACAACTTGAGGAGTTTAATACAAACATTATCATACCTGGAGCTCCGTTATTATTAGAAAAGTTACAGATCTTGATCAAATACAAACACAGGGAGTTATAATATTCAAAATTGAAATTAGTTTTAATATCAGGTTAGAAGTAAAATGACCACAACTATTAGTTATTAATATTTACTAGTATTATTAATTTATTGCCCCAAAGTTGTACCTACAGAAGTGAAATACCCATTAAATTGTTTGCAATCTCCTTATCATCACAGTAAAACATGAAATTTGTTTTAATATTAGTAAAGGTGATGTATTCTGGAATTAATTCTTAATTGTACTCCAAAGTTTCCTAGAATCATTAATATTATCATAATAGCATTATTACCAGTAGTTTTTTCAATGATGTGTTAAGTTTATTTACTTGGTTTCTTAACTGCCTAGCCATTGCCCAGTCGTGCGGATAATTTGTTTATGAGCCTTTGATGAAGTAGTGGTCCCTGTTTTTGAAAAGTTTCATTATTTGTTGTAATCCACTCAGGAAGTGAGCCCTTGACTCTCTTCTCTCACAGGACAATGTGTATCACAAGCCTTGTCAAACAAGTCCCTAAAAGTGCAGTAGGCATTGTCAACATCCCTGCAATGTTCAACAGTGCCCCAATTAATTTGTTATTGTATCAACAAAATACATTATTCATTTAAGTTTTAAAGCATCTTGATTTCACTATCTTAGGTGGTGCTTTAGTTTTCTTATTCTTACGAGTTAAATAAATGATTGAGTGGTCAGATATCCCTACACTGTGAAACACCAGAAGATGAAATTTTATCTGTTTGGAAACAAAAGCCAGATCAAGAATTGTTTTGTAGTTTCAGTTATCTAGTGTAGTCATGAATGAGATGCTCAATTTACTATGAGAAAGCAGAGGTTAATTTTATTAGAGTTAGGTTTCTTACATAAATCTAAGTTTAAAATCCCCAACAATAAGAAACATCATCATAGTAGGTGGTGGAGTTTTGGAAAATTGAATCTAATTGGTCAATGTAATCAGCAGAAGAGTCAGGGGTTATAACACAGTACCAGAAGGATAGGATTTGTGTGTGGCAACTTAAGCTCTACCCCAAAGTGACCTTCAATGCCATGTTATTGCAAATCAGAATTTCTCATTGAATACCACACCTTCTTTTATATAGCACAAAAAAACCACCATGCTCCATGTGCACTATATCTAGTCTACAATACAAGTGTACCACAATAGAAACCTCACTGTCATTTATACCATCATTTAACCAAGTCTCAGTAAAACATAAAATCAATACTATTTTGAGTAAATAAAACTCTTCATGATATACCTTGTTACGGAGGACTACGAATATTTGATGTGTGCAATTGAAACCTTTGTTTAACTTACAATCATAGTCAAAAAGTTTCCTGAAAAGGAAGTCAAATTAGATATAGAGAAAACAGTTATCACCAAAAACCAAGTGTTACTTGCTTGGCATGAGAAGTTAATACATGTAAAATGAAAATCAGGTTCAGTTGTCACACGATTTAGAGTTGCAATTAATAATTTTACGAAGACATTTGCCACAAGTACTATGTGGTATTGTTTTAGAAAAGTTCTTGATTTAACATCATCATTATACACACAATTCTTACTTCACTGCAATACCTGTATCAGGTATTGTACAATGTCCTCGGAACACATGATTCAAATGGGGATTTCACAACATGGCTTGAATCAAAACTGGCTTGAACTTGACACCTGCTGAATCAAAGGTAGGAAGCTTAACATAAGAACCAGCTTTGTCTAACTTGAAAAGTTCAGGTCCACACACATACTGAATCAAGGTAGGTAAGAAAAGTTTTGAACCATAAACCGCATTGTTCAACCGTTTTAACAGACTTGAAAATCTCAGGCCATGCATAGTACTGAAATCAAAGGTAAGAAAGCTTAACCAAAGACCCGGCATTGTCCTATACTTTAAAAGTTTAGGCACACAGCACTGATCAAAAGTCTCTCCTCCCATACAGCATCACCCGATCTCACACAACTCTTAACGCCACTCCCTCATCTCCAAAGGAAAATCTTTTCCATTAACAACTCTCACATTCCCTAACTTCACCCACCATACCTCACTCTATCTGTAAAAGCGGCCTCCACAGCCCCTAACCCTGTCCCCCAGGTATGTGAAACCCTTCACCATTCCACCTCATCACCTGCAACTTTTCCAACCGCTTCACCATTCTTCTAGCTCTTTTCCTCTCACTCTCCACACAGTTAAAATCTCTTGCCAAACTGGGCCACCCTGCCCTCTACCACCCAACCCGGGTGCTCCATCCCCTGCGTCCAACCTCTCCATATTTCTCACATCACCTGAATTTGCCTTACCCTCTTCCCACATAGGGCGCATAGGTCATTACCTTACCACACCTCCCCTTCCGCCTGCTCACGACCACTTCCGTATCCCCAAGGTCAACGCCCCAATACCACATTACTCGCAAAGGCCGCCTTCCATTTCCAAAACTTGATTTCAACTCCTCCTTGTCCCCTCACACAGTAAAACCAATTATCAAGCATACAACATCTCGCGTCATCAACCTTTCTTTTGCAACGCTCCGTAACCACATCATCACAATTGCAAATATCACATGTGGCAGTACAGAACTTTTTGCACACCCACCTCATCTCAAATCTAAGGACAACTCAGACCCCCTCTTGTTCTTGTACTCCTTCTCGCAATCATTGACTCATCACCCCCCCCGCCTCACCATTGCTTCTGGTATACCTCTCCTTGCTCTCTTCCTCTTTGCCCACTCCATCACTTTCTCGGTACTCTCCAGATGCCTTATCCCAAGTCCACAAACACATATACAGTTTTTCCCTTTAGCTGGATATTCATCCCCCACAATTCCTCTAAATAAACTCTGCATCTATCGTTCCCTTCTCAAACCAAATGCAATTCATACACATCCACTATCCCCTAAATATTCTAGTCAAATCAGTTACCTCTCCACAAACTTCCATTGCCCAACAATTTCATACCCCCACAGCACCACCAACCCATTGTTTTCGCCCCAACCTCTCAAAATTGAACGCACCCACTCCCCGCAAACTCCCCCGGCATCCCTCCTCCATCTAAACAACCTCCCTCTGACATAAACTCATCACACATTATTATAAAATATATTTTGTGTGTATTTTAGACATGCAAGCAGGTGCTTGAGAAGGAGATAGAGATGCTGAAGTTGGAGAGACGAGATTGGAGCAGTAATGTTGGAGGACAGACCATGGTGGAATATGCTGGCAAATGTAGAACGATTTTATGCTCATCTAAGTTCACTTAAACATTCTCATTTTTTGCTCACTGATGTGCACTGCATGACTTTCATTACAAAACATTGCATATTTATGTGTATCTATGTCTGTGCATAGTTGGCATATTTCTCTGATGGCTCATTACTAAAACAGTGAACTACTTCCAATTCTAATGTCAAAATTTAATAAAACTTGGTATGTGGGTAGTGGTGCTTGCAAATAATAAACCATCGCACTGTGATAATCATTATCTGTGCATATTAAATGAGCTCATTTCCACATTTGCTCCGCACCAATTTAACTTGAAATATTTTTTTTTTCTTTGACTGTTGATGTTTATTAGTTCAAGTCATTTTAATGAAGAAGAAAGTGATGTTATTGAATTCTCTATTACGTCTTTTGGCAGGTCATGGATGAAGGTGATAAACCAATGCCTTATTACATAAATAGTGGTCATCCACCGACCCAGGATAAAACCCATATCAGGTTGGGTGGTGTCAAGACGACTTAGTGAATTCCACATTCTCCAACAAAGACAATGAGGTTGATGAAAAATCTTATTTCTCTAGTTGTGTTTTTTCTTTTTTATCTTCTTGCCTGAATTTGTTCGGGAAGACACTTCAGTGGCTGTCAGAATTGTTCGGAGTTATGGACCCTGTGCTGAGCGTGTGTTTGTCAACAAGGCCGTGAATGGGTGCCGATTGTCTTGTGAAATCATTCGGCTTCCTCCATATGTAATCGTTCTTAAGTATTACCCCTAGGCAGCATATCCCTTCCGCAGATGTCCTATCCTATGTGTCTGTGTAATATTGTGGGGGGGTGTGTGTGTGTAAAAAAAATTCCAGATAAATGAGAAAAATAATAGCTTTCTTCAGATACAAATTTTGACTACTCTGGTAAAAGTAAAATCCTGGGCTCCGTGGACGATACTATATAGCGATCGAACCGTGGCCTTTTAAAGATTCCTACAGAAAATTACTTATTTCATCTGCAAGAGATAAAATGGAATTTCCCTAGTACTATATTGAAAATTCAGCTTTGTTTAAATGCTCAATACCTTTCTAGAAAAACCCAACTATAAATAACTGGGGACTTTTTCTGGGATTTACCAGGTATGGTACAAAACACAAGCATTTTTTTAGCTATGTTTTTACAACCGTCAAGTGCAATTTTTGGCAATTTGTATTCTTAGCCAAATCTCCTCATGTCCTTAACCACCATTCTGTTCTGCTTAATGTTTCTATGTGACTTGAAATGATCAATGAATGAATTGATGAATGAGAATCATATGTGATTCATTTCAAGGTTGTTGGGTATTGGTCAGGTTACTTAGGAAGGGGGTAAGCAGTATGGAGTAAGATGTGTTCCCTCCAGGCACGTGCCCTGCCCCCGGGTTTCAAGGTAAACAATGAAAATCGAGCCTATTTGGGCACATTTCAGCCCATCAGCCCCCGGGGTTGATGGCTTCTGGGCAACACCTATATTACACTGGTAGGATGGGTTAGTGTGGTTGTTGTAGGGGTTTAGTAGTAGGGTAGGGGGTCGGTGGTGTCAGGTAGTAGGTGGGTGCCATGATATAGTATGGGGTAGTAGGTGAGTTGGTGCAGGAGTAGGATGGGTAGGGTGTTGTCTGTAGGCTTTAGTAGTAGTGGGGGTAAGGTGTTCATGTTACTAGGTGGTGCAGATAAAGGTTGGGTAGTAGGTAAGCTGGTGCAGGAGTAGGGTGGGTAGGGTGGTTGTGTATTGTTTATTAGTAGGTGGGGGTAAGGTAGTGTCGGTATAGGTGGTGCATAAAAGTAATGGGGTCGTAGGTTTAAGCTGGTGTAGGAAGTAGGGATGGGTAGGGTGGGTTGTGAGGGTTTAGTAGTGGGTAGGGGTAAGGTGGTGTCAGGTATGTGGTGGCATGAACATAGTAGGGGATCGTAGGTAAGTCTGGTGGCAGGATTATGATGGGTAGGGTGTGTGTGGGTTTATTAGGGTGGGGGTAAGGTAGTGTCAGGTAGGTGTTGGCATGATATAGTATGGGTAGTAGGTAAGGCTGGTGTATGAGTAGGCTGGGTAGGGGTTGTGTGAGGGTTTAGTAGTAGTTGGGGTAAGGTAGTTGTCCAGTAGTAGGTGGGGTCATGATATAGTATGATGTTGGTATAGTTTAAGGCTGGTGTAGGAGTAGATTGTTAGGGTGGTTTGTGTAGGGTTTTAGTAGTAGGTGGGGTCAGGTATGTCGGTAGGTGTGCCTGATATAGTATGGGGTAGTAGGTGAGTTGGTGCAGGAGTAGGAATGGTAGGGTGGGGTTGTGTAGGGTTTAGTCGTAGGTGGGGGCTGTGTTAGTGTCAGGTAGTAGGTGGATGGCAGGATATAGTAGGGATATGGTCAGCTGGTTGCCGGAGTAGATGGGTAGGGTGTTGTGTATGGTTTTAGTAGAAGTGGGGGTAAGGTAGTGTCAAGGTAGGTGGTGCTGCTATAGTATGGGGTAGTGGGTAATCTGGTGTAGGAAGAGGTGGGTAGGGTGGTTGTGTAGGGTTGTATTAGTAGGGTGGGGGTCGGTAGTGTCCGTAGGTGGTGCATGATATAGTATGGGTCGTAGGTAAGCTGGTGTAGGAGTCGGATGTGTAGGGTGTTGTGTAGGGTTTAGTAGTGGGTAGGGTTTAAGGGTGTGTCAGGGTTGGTGTGCATGATATAGTAGGGATAGTAAGAATAAGGCTGGTGCCGGGTAGGATGGGTAGGGTGGTTGTGTGGTTTTATAAGTAGGGTAGGGGGTCAGGTGGTGTCCAGGAGTAGGTGTACCTGATATAGTATGGGGGTATTAGGTAAGCTGGTGTAGGAGTAGGATGGGTAGGGTGGTTGTGTAGGGTTAGTAAGTGGGTGGGGTAAGGTGGTGTCAGGTAATAGGGGGTGCATGATATAGTATGGGACAGTAGGTAAGCTGGGGCAGGAAGTAGGAGGGGTAGGGTGGTTGTGGTGGGTTTAGTAGTGGGGTAGGGTTCGGTTTGTCAGTTGGTGGTGCCATGATTTATTGGGGATAGTAGGTAAGCTGGTGCAGGAGTAGGATGGTAGGGGGTTGTTATGGTTTAGTCTTCGGTGGGGGTCAGTGTGTCATTAGTAGGTGGACATGATATATAGGGTAGTAGGTAAGCTGGTGCAGGAGTAAGGATGGGTAGGGTGGTTGTGTAGGGTTTAGTTAGTAGGTGGGGGTAAGTAGGTCCAGGTAGTAGGTGGTGCAATGATCAGTATGTGGTAGTAGGTAAGTTGGTGCAGGAGTAGGATGGGTAGGGTGGTTGTTAGGGTTTAGTAGTAGGTGGGGGTACGGTTTTTGTCAGGTAGTCAGGTGGTGCATTATTAATAGTCTGTGGTAGGAGGTACGCCTGGTGTAGGGGTAGGATGGGTAGGGTGGTTGTGTAAAGGTTTTAGTAGTAGGTGGGGGTACGGTAGTGTCAGGTAGTGGTGTGCAATGATTAGTATGGGTGTAGTAGATAAGTGGTGCATTAGGATGGGTAGGGTGGTTGTGTAGGGTTTTAGTATTTGGTAGGGGTAAGGTGGTGTCAGGTAGGTGGTGCATGAATATCGTATTGGTAGTAGGTAAGCTGGTGCAGGTAGGATGGGTAGGGTGGTTGGGTAGGGTGTTAGTAGTAGGTAGGGGTAAGGTAGTGTCCCGTTAGTAGGTGGTGCATGATCTAGTAATGGGGTAGTAGATAATTGGTGCAGAGTAGGATGGGTAGGGTTGTTGTGTAGGGTTTGTAGTAGGTGGGGGTAAGGTAGTGTCAGATAGTAGGTGTCATGATATAAGTATGGGGTAGTAGGTAAGCTGGTGTAGGAGTAGGATGGGTAGGTGTGTTGTGTAGGGTTGAGTAGTCGGTGGGGTAAGGTAGTTGTCATAGTAGGTGGTACATGATATAGTATTGGGTAGTAGTGTAAGCTTGTGTCGATTAGGATGGTAGAGGTGGTTGTGTAGGGTTTAAGTGTGGGTGGGGTAAGGTGGTGTCAGGTAGGTGGTGCATGATATATTATGGGGTATAGTAAGGCTGGTGCAGTAGGTGGGTAGGGTGGTTGTGTAGTGGTTTAGTAGTAGGTAGGGGTAAGGTATGTCAGTTAGTAGTGGTGCATGATATATATGGGTAGTAGATAAGTTGGGCAGGAGTGGATGGGTAGGGTGGTTGTGTGGGTTTAGTAGTAGGTGGGGTTAGGTGGTGTCATCTATAGTGGTACATGATAGTACGCAAGGGAGCAAGCTTAACTTATTTCCAAGCACCAAAGTTTACATCGATTGCAGACTTACACCGTTGAATTTTATTCTAACTGTTTTTGCTATTTCTTGCCTTTCAAAGGCAAAGCAGGAACGACTTGTGGTTTGAGAACCCCTTGTATACACTCTTTCATGGAACTCAATCTGTTGAATTACTGTTTTGTGATACTTAAATCACACCTTACACAATAAAAGCTCGCACGCACACCACACACAACTACCGATAACAAGCATTCAACACTGCCTGACATTGTCCCTGTGAGGTTCGTCTAACATCAATCAGTCTGTTGGATTGCTGCTGTAAATATTCATAATATTTTCCTTTTACTTTGCTCTTCGTTTTCCATTGCCCCTATGCCCCACTCTTTACAGAACACCACTGAGTGAGAAAAATGCACTAATCCCGGATGTAGTGACACCTACGGTCACGAAATCGCTGGCCAGCCGGACAGCCAATCGTGGATGGATCCCTGTTGAATTGGTTTCGGAGCGACCCAAGCACACTTTTCTCCTCCCCTCTCCCGCTATTCCTTCACTCTCTCTCCCCGTATTCCTGTCACTCTCTCACGCTATTACTTCCTCTCTCCTGCTATTCCTTCACTCTCTCCTGCATTCTTCACTCTCTCCCGCTATTTCTTCACTCTCTCCCACTATCCTTCAACACTCGCTCTCCTCTCCCGCTATTCCTTCACTCTCTCCCGCTATTACTTCACTCTCTTCCTGCTATTCCTTCACTCTCTCCCGCTAGCCTTCACTCTCTCCCCTATTCCTTCACTCTCTTCCTTCTCCCGCTATCCTTCACTCTCTCCCTCCATCTATCACTCTCTCCGCCCGCTATTCCTTTACTTCACTCTCGCCCGCTTTCCTTACTCACTCTCTCTCTATTCCTTCACTCTCTCCCGTCTATTCCTTCAATCTCTCCTGCTATTCCTTCACTCTTCACCCTATTCTTCACTCTCTCCCCTAATTCCTCCTCTCTCTCCCGCTATTCCTTCTCCCTCTCCCCCGTATGACTTCCTTCCTCCTGCTATTCCTTCACTCTCCCCCGCTATTCCTTCACTCTCCCACTCACAGTGTGAAGTCAAAATGATGTTCCCCAAATACCTGATTTTTTTTTCTTGTCAACGTGGTGCATTATATATAGGGTTAGTAGGTAAGCTGTGCATGAGTAGGATGGGTAGGAGTGGTTTTTAGGGTTTAGTGTAGGTGGGGTTAATGGTAGTGGTCAGGTAGTAGGGTGGTGCATTATAGGTCGTATGGGATAGTAGGTAAGCGTGTGCTGGATCAAGGATGGGGTAGGGTGGGTTTGTGTAGGGTTTTAGTAGTAGGTGGGGTAAGGTAGTGTCAGGTAGGGAGGTGGGTGCAGAATATAGTATTGGGTATGTGGTAAGCTTGGATGAGGGAGTAGGATGTGTAGGGTGTTTTTTGTAGTGTTTATGTAGTAGGTGGGTAAGAATGTAGGTCAGGTAGGTGGTGATTATCATAGTATGGGATAGTAAGGTTAGCTGGTGTAGGAGTAGGATTGGAGGGTGGTTGTGGTAGGGTTTGTCGTGGGTGAGGGTTAAGGTGGTTTCCGGTTTGTTGGTGGCATGATATAGTAGTGGAAAGTATGGCGAGTCAGCTTGGTTGCAGGCGTAGGATGTTAGTGTGGTTTTGTGTAGGTTTAGTATAGGTAAAGGGGTCAGGTGGTGTCAGGTAGTAGGTGGTTACATGATTAGTCAATGGGGTAGTAGGTAATGCAATGGTGTAGGCGTAGGATGGGTAGGGTGGTTTCATGTTGTAGGGTTTAGTTAGTGTGTAGGGTTAAGTGGTGTCAGGTTGGTGTGCATGATCATCTATGTGATCTATGTAAGCTGGGCAGAGTAGAGGTTAGGGGTGGGTTGTGTAGGGTTTTTAAGCTTAGTGGGTAGGGTTAAGGGTGGTGGTCAGGTTTGGGGGTGGTGCATGATATATATGGGATATAGGTAAGCTGGTGCAGAGTAGGATGTGTAGGGTGGTTTGTGTATGGTTTAGTAAGTATGTGGGTTAAGGTAGTGTTCAGTTCGTAGGTGTCCATGATATAGTATGGGGTAGTAGGTGAGTTGGTGCAGGAGTAGGATGGTAGGGTGGTTGTGTAGGTTTAGTAGAGTTGGGGTAAGGGTATGTCAGGTAGTAGGTGGTGCATAATAGTAATGTAGGTCTAGGTAAGCTGGTGGTAAGGCTTACGGTATGTTAGGGTGGCTTGTGAAGGGTTTAGTAGTAGGTGGGGGTTAAGGTCGTGTCGTAGTAGGTGGTGCATGATCTAGTATGTTGTAGTAGTAAGGCTGTTTATAGAGTAGGAATGGGTAGGGTGGGTTGTGTAGGTTTTAGTATAGGTGGGGTTAAGGAAGTTCAGGTAAGTAGTGGTGCATGATATCGTATGGGGTAGTAGATCAAGTTTGTTGGCAGTAGGATGGGTAGGGTGGTTGTGTAGGGTTTTAGTAAGTGGGTATGGTTACGGTGGTTCAGGTATGTGGGTGGATGATATAGTATGGGGTAGTAGGTAAGCGGGTGTAAGTAGGATTGTAGGGTGGTTGTGTAGGGTTTAGATAGTAGTAGGGGGTAAGGGCGTGTCAGGTAATAGGGGGTGCATGATATAGTATGGGGTAGTAGGTGAGTTGGTGCAGGAGTAGGATGGTAGGGTTGCCATTACCTCTCACAGACTAGTAGGGCTTTAGTAGTAGTAGGTGGGGGTAAGGTAGTGTCAGATAGGAGTGGTACAATGATTAGTCGGGGTGTAGGTAGCTGGGTTAGCAGTAGGATGGGTATGGTGGTTTGTCAGGGTTTTAGTAGGAGGTGGGGGGTAAGGTAGTTGTTCAGATAGTAGGTGGTACTGATAAGATTATTGGGTCGTAGGTAAAGCTTGTGTAGGAGTAGTTGGTAGGAGTGGTTGTGTAGGGTTTAGTGTGGGTAGGGTAGGTGGGTTGTCATGTAGTGGTGCAATGATATCGTAATGTGTAGTAGGTAAGCGGTGCATTAGGATGGGTAGGGTGGTTGTGTAGGGTTTAGTAGTAGGTAGGGGTAAGGTAGTATCAGTTTAGTAGGTGGTGCATGATATAGTATGGGGTAGTAGGTGAGTTGGTGCAGGAGTAGGATGTAGTGTGGTTGTGGTAGGTTTTAGTAGTATGTGGGGTTAGGTTGTGTCCATCTAGTAGGTGGTACGAGTAGCAAGGGAGACAAGCTAATTATTTACAGCACCAAGGTTCAGAAATAATCGTTTTGGCATACTTACACAGTTGAATTTTATTCATTTCTGTGCTTTGCTATTTTCTTGCCTATAGCAAAGTGCCCAAAAAACAACAAAGCAGGAAAGACCTTGTTGTTTTTGAGAACCACCTTGTATAAACGCTTTCATGCAAATCAATCTAGTTGAAGTTACTGTTTTGTGATCCTTAATCAACACCTTACAAAATAACTCGCACACACAACTACCAGTAACACCAAAAGCATTTCAACACTGGCACTGACATTGTCTGTGAGGTTCTTCTAACACAAATCAGTTGTGGATTCTGCCTGCTTGTAAAATTTAGAATAATATTTTCTTTTACTTTGTTCTTCTTCCTTTTTCCATGCCCCTAATTCCCCACTCTTTCAAGAACACCACTGAGTGAGAAAAATGCACTAAGTCCTCGGATGTAGTGACACATACTGGCAACGAAATCTGCTGGCAGGCAAGTGACGCCCATGGCATGGTATCCCTGGTGATGGTTGAGAGCGCCCCAAATGTCCACTTTGCTCCTTCCCTCTCCCGCTAATTCTTCCGCTCCTCTCCGCTATTCCTTCCCCTCTCCCGCTATATACTTCACCTCTCCTCCTGCTATTTCCTTCAGCTCCTCTCCTTCTATTCCTTCACTCTCTCCCGCTATTCCTTCCCTCGCTCCCACATTTCCTTTCCCTCTCCTCTCTCACCTCCCCTCCCGCTATTCCTTCCGCTCCCTTCAATCCCTCTATCCACTCTCGTCTCATTCCTGCTGTTCCTTCACCATCTCCCGCGTCTATTAGAATTCCTATCCCTCGTCTCATACGTGCCAACCTCTATTGCTTCACCTCTCTCCCCTATTTTACCTTCCCGATTCTCCTCGGAGTCTCTCCCGCTTCTTGATGCCTGATTCCCTCGTCATTCTCGCAGAGCAATCTCTAGATGCAACCTCTTGAAACGTCTGCCACTCTCTTCCTTCCCTCATGTCTCAACTCTTCGGCGCAATCTCTCACAACCTGCTCGTTCCTTCCCTCTCAGACCACCCCCCTGCTCGTTTCCGTTCACCTGCAAATCGATTTTCGAATGAACTCATCAAGCCGCCGTCTTCGCTCAGTGATCACCGTCTGCTGTTCTCAACTTCTACGGTCTTTTTACCTAGGAAACTTGCAAGAATCCTTCCTCCTCAATCGAACGCTACTATCCGCAGACACTCCTCTCTTTCCTAAAAGGTCCCATCTCGATCACCGACCTCAATCAGATATGCCTTCCCTCTCGAAAACGCTCTCTCAACCTCCTATCTTCCCTCCTCTACTCTCCCATATCTTCAAGAAGGAAGCCGAATAGTTGAAAGTAATACATCACTCCTCCTGCTATTCCTTCACTCCAGACTCCCTGCTATTCCTTCACTCTCTCCCACTACAGTGTGAGTCAAATGGATTGTTTCCCCCAATATCCGTGATTTTTTTCTTGTCAAACTTGCAATGTAGTCGTTAAAAAAATTTTAAATAGTATCAAAGTAACACATTTAACTAGCATCACAGGCATTTTGAATGTCATTTTTGCTGGTCAGCCACAGCCAATCAAGATCTGCACTCATTTAAATAAAAAGGCCCTCAGATTTTGCCTTTGTAAACAAGATTCTATTGATTTGGGATTAATGAAAGTGCAAATTTTCATGGGATACCCTAATGGTGCTTTATACACATCTCTGGTTGGATAAAGGGGGTAAATAAATCCCAATGAGTAATAAACAGACCATTTTTTCAAGTTCAACAACAAGTGCAATTCTATTTTTGACTGTTAAGAATTCGTTCAATGGTTTGGAATTAACTCGTTTTTTAACTATTCAAAGATGTGTGTCCCGATCGTCTTTGGACCCCCCCTGATTTAACGCCCGGAAGTAGTGGCGGATTTTGATATCAGATAAAAGCCGTATTTTTTTCTTCCTCATTGTTCCAACAAGTCCTGAAAAATTTGATCCCTCAATCCATTCATTCGCGCAAGATATAAACAAAAAGAAACTCATTTTAAAGTGGTTAACCATCAATATTAGCACAGTATTGATAGGGCGTTTATGCACTATGCATTACCGCGTCTAGCACAAACCGGCATCTTCCACGGTATCTATTGATGGGGGTGTTTGCAAGTGTCAGGCTCTTTATATCAAGTAGAGAAACAATACACATAATCGGAAACAACACCTTTAACGAAGGCAAAACAAAAAGATATTGAAAAATACACAAAAACCAGGGGGTTCAATTTAAGTGATACACCTTAGTTAGCAAAGGTCAGAGACTTTTTTGGAACAATTTTCCTTTCAATGTAATAATAATTTTGGCTTCACTGTGGTGATAAATCCACAAACACGAAAAGTTTCTTTGCCTTCCGTTTTCTTGATCCTGGTTTGTGAATTACACTGTTAACAGCACCCTAGCGAATGCCATCATCAGAGCACACTAAACAGACATGCTTGAATTTTTGAACGACCACATAACATCTGGGGACAAAGACTACAATTTCTGGACAGGAACACTAATTGGACTGAAAGGAACTCATTGAAGCTAGCTTTGTACATCAAGTCATCCCTAACACTCCATGAGCATAATTCCCCTGATTGGGTAAGACTACTCCAAGGATGCCTCCGCGACCAATCAACCGGAAACTTAATTACTGGGGATATCCTTTGATCATCGTTTATTTTTTCTTCCCTCCCCCCCTTGTTCACTGTTGTAATATAGGTCAACCATCATGTCCTGTTTTAGTTTTGCTCTGTGATGGCATTCGCTAGGGTCCCGAAAGCCACCTTCCAATTTTTGGCTGCCTCTAGGGAAAGATTATCTACTCATGTTTACCAACCTGTACCAAGTAGTGTCAAATCATACACTGTTAACATGTTTTACACCCTCATCTTCTATGATTTACTGTAAACTAAATGTGTACAAGTGCGGCTTTCGGGAGCCCGCTAAAATGAGGCCAAAATTGAAAATAAAATGCATGAAATCCCTCGGGATGTTTGACATGGTGATTACGAAGTAATTATTTGTTAATATCCGTATATAATATATTCTAAAAAAAAAATAACAACTATTTTTAATATTTTTGATTCATTGGGACAGTCATTTGACTCCCACATGTATTGCTTCACTCTCTCCTACTCCTGCTATTATTTCCTTCACTCTCCTCTCCTATAACTGGGCTAGAAACGATAGGGAGTTAGGGTCAAGAATTTACAACCCTAAACCCCCCTCCTTACAACAGAACAACCCACACTGAGTGAGAAAAATAAACTAAGTCCCAGTTTTGAGCTATGTGTCATCAACAAGACACATTTGGGCACATAATCACTGGCCCACACCATCATGGCATGGTAACCCCCATGACATGCTTGGGGCTCAAAGGGCCCCTGGTTCAAGACAGACCCAAATTTCCCACTTTCTCCTTCCCTCTCCCACTATTCCTTCACTCTCCTCCCAGACTATGATAAAAATATTGGACTGGCCATACCAATAGTCACACGATACATGTGATGTGATCTGTGAAAAACCCGCCACTGTCACCCCCCCGCATGGACAGTTGTGAAAAATAAAGAAAAGCACACCTTTAAAATTCTGTTTTTATGTTGTTACTTTATTATTTTTGTTAGATTGGTATAAAAGGCATAACTTTGTGATATGTGGTATCATAGAATACAGAATAACTAGACACACAACCATTGTCATGCCTGAGACATGACACCAAGGCGGCCCTAATTAGGAATGGTGATCCCTTAGTGTGCCCTTTAAGTGACCTCTACTTACCCCTGCAACTTGACCAATATGTCAGTCACAAATGTCATTAAATGTTATTTTTTACCGTGTTACAACGTTAGAGGAAACGTTATCAGTGAGGTTTCAACTAAATCCAGCATTTCATGATTTGTACCTTTGCGCCTCTATAACGTGACTCCAGGGTCACGAATAGGTCAATATTTGAATTGTCTGTATTTACGATATCACACGAGAATTATTCCTTTTTCCTGTCAAATTTCAGTTGCAATCGGAGCTTGTTTGTAAACTTTGACCTTTGACCTTGAAACTTTGAACTTTGGGGTCGCGACTATCATAGACCTCTTCTCCTATTAATGTTCATATCACTGTAGTATACCGGAGCTTTAAATCGTCCTCTTTAGTCTAAGATAAATCCAATTCCTCTTATTTTTTAAGCATTTTTTTGGCAACTTGACCTTGGAAACACCCCCTTAATGACCTTTGGCTCCCCCGTAAAACAAAAACCCGCGTGTACACACGAAAATTCATTGTTCATGCCAATAAAAAATTCTAAAGGAAGAGGAAGTTATGTTGGTGGTTGTACAGAAGGGAGGTGGAGATGGGAGGGGGCTAGGATGTGGGAGTTGAGGGAAGGAAGTATAATAAGTTTTGTGTGGGTGCAGACATAAGGGACGGAATGGGGGAGTGGGAGTAGTGGTTAAGGCGGGAAACTGTGTAAGAAGGTAGTGGAGGTGATAAGGAGGAGTGATAGGTGATGACGGTAGGTAATATGCCCTTTGAGGAGGAGGTTGTGAGGCTCATTTGCGGCTACGCTCCGCAGAGCGGTAGAAAGCATGAGAGAAGTAGCATTTTTTATGATGAGATTGGCAGGGGAACTGGGATATGCATAGTGTGGGTGAATTAGTTTTTCTCTGTGGTTGGTGAATTTCATGGACATGTGGGAAAATGGATCAATGGGGTTTTGGTGGTTTCATGGAGGTAACGGGTTTGGGGAGAGAAATCCGGAAGGAAGGATGCTGTTAGAGGTTTGTGATGAGAAGGAGATGTGCCTAGCGCATACGGGTTTAAGAAATAGGACCAAAAGAAAAGTGACCTTTAGTTCGGGGGGAAACGAGTCAGAGATTGATTATGTGCTTGTGGGTAAGGAAGGAGAAAAGTTTTTGAAGAATGTTAGGGTAATCCCCTAGAATTACAACATAGGGTTGGGTGGTTGCCGATGGGGACAAGTGGAAGGTGAAAAATGTGGTTGAGGAATGTATGCCTGTGAGAGGAAAGATTGAAGCTTTAAGAAGAAGAACAATAATGATTTTGAGATGAGAGTGGGTTAGCTTGTGGGGTATGTGTCCGATCTGTGGGGTGTTTTCCACGGAAGGGGTTTTACAAAGGCGTGTAGTGAAGTGTGTGGGAAAAAGAAAGTGAGGAAGACAGGAAAGAGGTACGTGTTGGGTGAATGAAGTTGAAGGAGGCGATAGGGAGAGAGAGAATATGCGTAGAAAGGAAATGAGGAGAAATGGTAACGGAAGCGAAAGAAAGTGGATGTATAAAGATTGAAGAAGCGAGCAAAGAAGTGGTTGCGCGGGCTATGACGGAGGAGGCTGAGAAGGGGGTGATTGAGTTTTATGGAAAACCCAAACATGTGTATAAGGTGATGAAGGCAATCAAAAGGAAGGAAAGATGTTGAATGGGGAGATGATAAGGAAGGTTATGGACAGTTAAGCTTCAAAGTGAGAAAGATCGAGGCAAAGGTCTGGAAAAGCATATGGAAGACTCATAGAATGAGTATAATTAATTGGATCAGAGGGTGAGGCTGATGTGGTGTAAGGGACCAGTTGATAGAGTCAGTCAGGAAAGAAGTGGTAAAAAAATGCATTGGAGAAATGAAAACATGAAAGGCTGCTGGACCCGCGAGTGAGTGTTGGATGATTATTGCAGTGGAGAGATAGGGATTGGTTGATGATGAGGGGAGTTGTGTCAGAGGGTTTTAGATGGAGGAGGAATGCCGTTGGAGTGGGCTGTGAGTGTGTGAGTTCCACCACATTTTTCAGGGAAAGGGGATGACACTGAGCTGTGGTTCATATAGGTTTGTGAAGTTGTTGGAGCCTTGCAATTAAATTTTTGGAGAGGGTACTTGAGAACAGAATTCGGAGGAAGTGAAGTGGGAAACAAAAAATGCGATGCCAATTGTGTTTTATGCCAGGGAAGGGAACGATATATGCAGTGGGTGCATGTTTGAGGAGGATTCAAGAGGAATATCGAGCAAAAGGAAGAAGCTGTATATGTTCTTTGTGGACCTGGAGAAGGTCCTTTGATAGAGTAACGAGGAAAGTGATTGAGTGGGCAATGAGTGCGAGGGGCATCCAGAATGGTGGTTAGAGCGGTGATGAGTCTGCTGAAGGAGCAAAAACAAGAGTTGAGTAGGGTCTGAGTGGTCTAGGGTTTTGATGTGAAGGTGGGGGGGGTGTGCATCGGGGTTCTGTGCTGTCGCCGTTCGTGTTTGCAATTGGTTGTTGATGTTGTTACGGAGATGCAAAAGAATTTTGATGATGAGATGCTGTTTGCTGATGATTTAGTTTTTAATGGTTGAGCACGGGAGTGTTTGAGGGGAAGTTTTGGAAGTGGAAGAAGGCATTGTGAGAGTAAGGGGCCGGACGGTAAACCTTTGGAGACTAAAAAGTGGGATGGTGAGTGGGTGAGGGGAGGGGGATGTGTTAGTGAGTAAGGTTGGACCCATGTGGAATCATGTGGAAAGAGGGTGAGTGCAAATTCGTATTGGTGGAAATTTGGGAAATGGATTCATGGGACATGCACAAGTGAAGAGAGTGACCCCAAGTTTGGCAATAGGACTTTGTGGTGTGGAAGATGCAAGAAGGGATTTGAGGGAGTGGGGACGAAGGTGGAAAAAGTTTGGTGTGATGAGGGGGAAACAGTGAAGGAGTTTCACATACCTAGGTGACAGTATTAGTGGTGTGGTGGATGTGGGTGAGGCGGCTGTTACAGCCAAAGTAGGTAGGGGTGGGTGAAGTTTAAGAGAATGTGGAGGAGGTTGTTACTTTGTGATAAGATTTCCTTTGAGATGAAAGGAATGGTGTTATAAGTTTGTGAGATCAGTGATGCTGTTTGGGGGTGAGAACAATTGTGCCAGAGTGACAATGAGATGGGGATTTTGAGAAGGGCAAGAGAGCAATGGTGAGAGCAATTGGGTTTGGAATTGGATGGATAGGAAGAAGACTGAGGATTTAATGCATATGTTTTGTTTGGAAGAGGCGGGCTGAACCGACTGGCGAAGGCGAATGGTTAATATTGGAGGACACATGCTGAGGAAGGATGAGGAGCACTGTTTAAAAAGGGCTTTTGAGTTTGAGGTGGTGGGTTTTAGGAAGAGGGGGCCGACCAAATAGGACATGGAGGAAGCAAGTGGAGGGAGAGAGTAGGATGGTTGGGTTGTTGAGATTGTGGTTCATTGAATCGGGCGAAGTGGAAGATGGAGTAAGGGCGTGTGCTAGAATGTGAGAGTTTTTTTTTTGAATCCGGTCCGGCCACCCCCGTTTGTGGACAAAACCGGATATTAAAACTTTGGTTTTACTTTACTACCTACTACTACTCGTACTATGCGTAGGCTCTGGAGATAAACATTCTTGAAAATTATTTACCTTAAACCTGAAATCACCTTAAATGAACCTTTGAACCTCCAAAATAAAAATACCTTGGCATACACGCATAACATGAATGCACATCTCAAGTTAAGTCCACTGTACTATGTTTGGGGTTTTGAGATAAAATTTTTTGAATGATTCTGGAATATTTTTTTGGTTTTGACCGGAAGTGACCCCTTGATGAACCTTTGGATCCTGAAACTGTGGACAACCCGAAGACCTGGCTATTAACAATACGGTGCCTCTAATGACGTCACTCTCTACTTACTTTGGTAGGACGAGCGATTTTTTTTTTATATTTTCCACACTTTTTGGCTTTCAAAACCGGAAATGAGGCGCCCTTACATGACTTTGACTCCTATCCCTGCACACCCTATATGAAGCAAAAGTGAGGGATCTGGTTCCTCTTAACCAGTTTGGTTGATATCGTCGTAATTCTGTAGAAGAAGATCTTTTTGTAACAAAAAGACATATTTGTGAAACGCCTGTTGACTTTGCACCTCTATAACTACCCCTGGGTCACGAATAGGGTCGACTGTATTTTTTCTGTATTTATGATATCCCAGATTATTCTGTCATTTCAAGTCAATCGGGAGCTTGGTTATAAATTTTGACCTTTGACTTGAACTTGGCCTTTGGGGGTCGAGACTATCATATACCTCTTCTACTATTAATGTACATCATGTAGTAATAACGGCTTTATCTGTCCTCTAGCTGATATAATCCAATTTGGTCTTGTTTTTAACCATTTTTTGGCAAAATGACCTTTTGACCCACCCTTAATGACCTTTGATCCTGGTATTAAAAAAACCTTTTGTACCACAAAATGCATTGGTTCCAATTCCAATAAAAAAATTTTCTACTATGCTTATTCTGAGCTAAAAAGTATTGAAATTATTTAACATTAAAACCGGAAATGACCTCAATTGAACCTTTGAACTCCACAATAAACATAATCTTTCATACAACCAGGTTTAGCATGATGCATCTCTGCAAGTAAGTTACTTGTAACTTGGTTTGGGTTTTTTGGATAAAATTTTTTGAATATTTTAAATATTTTTGGTTTTTGACCGGAAGGTGACCCCTTAATGACCTTTGATCCTGAAACTGTGGACAAACCCAACGACCCTGCCTAGTAACAATGCAATGTGCCTCTAATGACGTCACTCTGTTTACGTACTTTGTAAGGACAAAGCGTTTTTTGTGAATATTTTTTTCACAATTTTTTGGCTGTTCAACCGGAAATGATGACCCCCCTTACTGACCATTTGACCCCTTATCCCTTAACACCCTAGGAAGCAAGGTTCACAGTGTTCCTCTGAACCAGTTTATGGTTTATATCGGCGATTCTGTAGAAGAAGCTAATTTGTAACATAAAATTACATATTTGACGCCGTGTGGCCATTTCAAAGGTCAGACAGGGGTCACATGTCATATGAAATAATGGTCAAGTCAGAGGTCATTTGATGAAGTCTATCACAAACGTCACACTCTGACTGAGCTAGAATCAAGTGTAAGTGTTGAAGAACGAAAAGAAGACAGATAGAAAACGCTCAAAAAACAAGAACAAGACTGCCTGAGGCAGCCTTGTAAAAAGTTATGGAAACTTTTTATATTTCAAATTTTGCACAATAGAGTCAAAACTCAAATTATCAATTTTTCACCATGTGGGCGTTTTCCCATTATGACAACATATTAGATAGGCAAACACAAATCCTATCCTTTTATTCTCATTATTATTTCGTTTTTGGTTGTCTGAATTGCCGAAATAGTTTAGTTCAATCACTTTAGTTCAAAATGGGCAAAAATATTCTCCCCTCCCGATATCAACAATGAACCAACCCGTACTAGCTGCGTGTACTGCGCAACCTTATACACGCCCGCGTAAACACTTGCGAACGGCCACTTACTAATATCGTCTCATAATATAGGCAACACCAATGATAGGCTTGTTTGTCTTTCTAAACTCCCACCCCCTGAATAAGAAGGCACCATAATGCTATCTGTTCACTTCATGAAAGGTCAACTTTTTGTCCCTGTCGCACGAGTTCGGACATGGGACTATGAAATGAGCAGCGTTCTTTCGTCCGTCCGTCCATTTTCCGTCCGGCCGTCCGTTCGTGATAAAAATGTTAACCCCCGTTGTATCCGATTTATCTGGAGTTCTGTAAGGGGCGACAATGATGTGGTGGAAGGAAGGGTGTTGATGAGTTCTTGACCTGATTATATTTTGGGCTTAAAATATGCTAATTAAGTATCTAATTTGCATAATTTACGAAAAATTTTCCTGTCAAGGCCTGTGTACAAGTTCTGGAGTTCCGTAAGGTGTATAATGGTGTAACTTGGGTGGAAAGAAGTGGGCTGAAGAGTTCTCGACCTGATTAGATTTTTTGGGCATATTTCTGGCAAATTGGTGTATGAAAAGTCAGCGTATTGCTATATTTGGAACAATACAGCGGATACTCAAATTCCTGCGCTGCATGAAAGTCTATAATGGGGGCACATCTTTGCAATGATATGAAAGTATGTGATATAATATGCGACTTAGATATGCAAATTGAGCTAATTAAATATTCAACTTGGCTATATCTCTGAAACGGTAGGTCGGATAGGCAAAATTCCCTTGCTACATGAGGCTACTATGCCATATGGAGGGGGTTGGGGTTTTTGCAGGGTTTTGGGGAGGGGGTGGGTATTGTGGGTGTGCGGGTGTGTTGTGGAGTGGGTGGGGTTCTTGGATAAGAAACAGTGGTTAAGGGGAAGGGGGGGATGTTGGGGGGGGTGTGGTGTCGCATGTGTTGGGAGGGGTAGTTGTCACATGGTGTTAGGGAGGGGGTTTTGCAATTTGTGGGAGGGGGTTAGGGTGTTTTGATGTTAGGGTGTTGAGGTGGTGGGGGTGTTTTGCATTGTTTTGGGGGAGTGGGTATCGCAGGTGTTGCGGGGAGTGGTGTTGCAGGGTGTTGGGGGGAGTGGGTTTAAGGTGTTACAGGTGTTAGGGAGGAAGGGTGTGTTTGTGGGGTTTTGGGGAAGGGGAGGCATATAATATTAACGGGTATTGGGGTTGGGTGTTAAGTAGGGGTGGGTGTGCAGGGCTTGGGTGTTGGCAGAGTGTTGGGGATTGGGTTGGGTGTTGGGGATTGGTCGGGTTGTGGGGTTTTGAGGGGGGTTGTGGTTTTGCGGGTGGGGGGGGGATGATGTAGTTGCAATTCATCGGCATGTTAGTGATGATACATCGTGGGGTACATTTTTTACGCATCGCACAAATACGAAGTTCGCCTCTGTCTTTCATTTCTCATTAAGTGTACTTTTATAATATGGTCTTGACATTTAGAAACCTTTCTATTTTGTTTCAGTGCCGTAAATGCTTAGTAAAGCTAGCTTCCACAACTTCCTAGAACTCTCAAGAGTATTGATCCAGGATTCCTAACCAAGTCAATCATCTCAACTACAAAAGTACTTGACAGTAAGCAAATTTGTTCATGCTTTGTAAACCTCAAATGAAAATCATGTGGCTGGCATGTTTCTTGTATTTTTTGTGCCTCATTATAAACATACCTTATGTTGTCCAAACTATGATCCATTACTGCACATTAGAAGGCGTCAGTCAGAATATCAGGCGGCTAGGGTGCATAGTAAGATATTACATTTGTCTATGTCATGCCACAGTCAAAATTTCAAGATGAGGACTCTACGACATAGTGAAGCACTTTACACTTTTCTAGTACCAAGTCCACTGTCTGTCAAAATAGATTTGTAAGTAGTCATCACTTTCACTTCTAATACTCTACCTACAAACCTTTCTAGTACCATAAGCCCCTGATCTGTCAAAATAGATAGATACATGTATATCATCTATCAAAAGTGACTCATTGCTTTAGGTAGGATTTTAGGCTGACATCAAAAACCAGTCTATGTATGTTAAAGCTGACATTCAGTGAAATTCTTTTCAAGTAAGTCCAAGAGATAGTAGTGTGGGTTCATGTCAGTATGTTTGGAGATTTGCTGGATTCGACCTTTAAAGGAAGTGCATTTTACTTGTTTATGTGATAGTGCTATGTCCAAATCTATGTATCTATTTATCCACACTTTGTAAATGATTTTCTGGATTTTACATGAAACTAGGTTGAATGATCAAAGATGAGGGTGATGGTGTTTAGTGAAAACATCCAAAAGTTTTTTTTTTTTAATTATTAAATTCTTTTTGAATAGCCATGGAGCTTTAAGAGCTTTATCCCCCTTGGGACAAAGTTGGCCTGGGCCTGTGTATTACAAATGACAAAAAGGTATGCAAGTGTAGGTTGTAGCTTGAACCCATTGTTTGTTCTAATTGCTGACTGGAATGGCAATCTACAGGAGCAGTTATATTTATTTCTTTATAGACTGAGGAAAAAGAGAAGAAAGAGAAGAAACAAGGGTTCTTAACAGGTATTTTTAGGCATTCTCTCTCCACAGGACCAGGAGGTTCCAAGAGATCTAGATGGAGATGAAGAAGGGTAAGAAATATTTCATGATGCATGGTCGCATGACTGTGATAACGGTGTTTGTAAAACACGGAATCGACTAAATCGCCTACTTCGCTTAATTCTCCCTACCCTCCCTTTGGTTGGCGCGAAATTGCTTCACTGGTGCGAAAGTAGCATCTCGCTAGGTAATTAAAAATAATCCTCCGATATACTCAAGATCACTGCTGTGCTTAATATGGAGAGTGTAACAGATTTACATTCTGTGGCAGTGTATTGGGTCGTTATTGATAAAAAGTGTTTAGTATTCTTATTAAAATCACAAAGATAAGTCTAAGTAGGCTACTGACGGGAATACTCAGCTCATTTTTCACACATCACACCAATTTTTCCACTCTGAATATTCCTTGAAAAATTTGATATACCATTTAAACCTAAACAGGCTGGGAATGTTCTTGTATTGGTTCATCCGTTGACGTCATTTGACCCCCTACTCAATGGACGAAATAAAACTCGTTAACGGAATAAACCGGGGGTATTATGCGAATGATATGTTGGTCAACGGATTTGAACTGTGACCCATGCGCCCGTGGTTGCGAAACAAGACATTGGTGGCTAAACAAGACATTGCCAACACGGGAGTAGGCATTTTGGATATTTTGTCTTGCCTTTTCACCTGGCATCTGACATCAGAACGCTATGACAACTTTTGACCAGCTGTCTAGTCCACTCAATCTTCCTTGAATGACTCTCATTTACTCCGTGAGTTCTTCCTCTTATCGTGTCCAAACACTGTGGGGTTTTCTCAAATATGATCCGGCCAGAGATGAGTACAACTTCTGGCTGCTTAACTGAATTCCGCAAGGTCCTTGTTTGTGGCACTGTTGCTCCCTCAATGGGAGACCAAGAATGTTCATTTGTCTGTGGTGTGCTGTTCCACAACCACATGTAGTAAATCCTGATCTGCTTCCAGTAAGCCCCACTTCTGCAATGAAACCTTAGATCGGCCAGTTTCTATTTACCCCAACACCCCTTTTGATAGGCTCACAACTCCGCCCATTCATCCCGCCCATTCAATAAGATAAAACTTTTCTGTGCTAAGAGAATCAAGCTTAATAAATGAGTTACTCCGGTGCGGTCGCTTGCTATCGGCCCGAAGGGAGGAATGAAGTCTGCAACAATGCCTGTAAACCAGAGACTAATATTGAGATGTCTGGCACGGAAATGAAAGTTAGGAGAATTTGTTGTTTGATCAACTTATCACAACATTAAGTGCTCTGGTAAGTTTAATAAAAATTCAACCATAATTTTTTGAGAAAACACAAAAAGGCCCGACATTTTGTATTTCAATCAAAGAATAGTGTTTTATAGGTATGTCGGTTCCACAAGATTCCCTAAATATTCTGTGATAAATACATCAACATAGGGAAAATTAAGCGAAGTAGGCGTTTAGGCGATTCCGTGTTTAACAAACGCCGCATGTGATAAGCACATGACTGCAATAATATACACGCTGTACGGTCAATAGGCACACTCCGGGAGTTGTTTTGACGTCGATTTCTTGTTCATGCAGTTACCACCCCAAAAATCACAAACAAACAAATTTAACTGATTAGAAAAGCAACTTTTACATAAAGGCAAATGTTTTTGATAGTTTGAATAGTTTTTATTCCTTATATATTATGTCTATTTCTAAAATGATGGATTTTTAAGCTGCAAATTGATATTCACATACCAGGTGTCCCAAAAGATTGAAAATCCCTGATTTTTGCAATGGTGTAAAAGTTTTCCATTAATAAAAAATATGGCCATCTGAAGGATTAAGCCGAGAATTATGTCTATTGTACAAAATTGTGATTTTCTGATTTGTACTTGAACAAATTCCAAACTTCACAGCCTTTTTTATATTAAATATAAGCAAATCAAACCACCTTTTTGTTTTTAAACTTTCTGTAACTACATAACAAAGTAAATGTATTGAGTGTCTAATTTATATCAAGTCACTAATATATGACACAATATATGGATGCCTTAATCTCTTTGATGCAACCTTTGATAAAACCAAAAAAAATTTCGGCCAAAATTGACAATGTTAATCAGGCTTTTCACCTCGATAACAACAAACTTAACCAGAATTTCATGCAACTCACAAAGAACGCTTGATTCCGTGGATAGGTAAAATTTCCCATCTTAGTTCATGAAGTTGAATATCATTCAGAATAAAGCTGTCTACAGAAAATATGACAACATCTGAAATTTTTTTCACACAGCCAGATGTAAAACGCCATTGGAAATACACATATCTTTAAAGGCTGACTCAGAGATTTCGAAATATATTTTTTTGTGTAGTCATTAAAATAGTTCCCACTAGAGATAATGGATAATTGACGTAGCTGAGTTCATTATGTTAGATAATTGCGTATGAGTACGAGTTTTGTGGTCCACTTGGTCGAGAGGCAAAGCCTCGAGACCCGAAAGTGGACAAACTCGTGCTCACACGCAATTAATCTACATAATGCACGCAGCTCAGTCAAATATCTGTCCATACACTTACGTGTTATCAGTTCAAAGATAAAATAATAATATGACTATGTTTGAAATTAAGAAAATACACCCTAGAAAAATAAATAACAACTTCAACGAATTAAAACACTCCGGTCAATCAATTGGCCTTCTTACTCAATCACCCGTATCGCTCATTGTGCATTGTAGGGGTTACTTTGTTTGTTGATGGGTAGCTTCCATCCGTATACATCCCCATTTTAAAAGCCATGGTTTTAGTCATTCGAGCTTACAAGCAGTATTCTTACGGACACAGCGGTGGACTGCCTGCAGCAACAAATATTGCCAGTTATACTTTCCCAGTTTAATAACCAAACTATGGGGATATTATTTGAAGTTTGATTCCTCCCATTAAAGGTATGTGGTCCGACCTTTAGGCCTAGTACCGGTAATTTTCCGGAGTATAATTAATTCCGCGCGTAATACGTTGTGTTTTCAAAGGCTTCAAAGGATGCCGCCGGCTTTAAACCGAAGCGGCTTATACGTTGATGTTGTAAGTTTAAACCCACAAGTGAGTTGACTTTGAAAGCAACTATAAAAATAAAACCCAACGGACAATCTGAAGAATCAATAGTGTCTCTAACTTCCAACTTGGCGGGTGTGTACAACATCCTTTGTGTTGATTAATTGCCCACTTGATAATTGATCAATTTAAATTTTTAAAATGAAGCCAAATTTTTCTAAGTATATAAACATTAAAAGCCGCTTTGAAGCGGCATCATCTGTATACATTACGACTAGACATGATTAACTATTGCGATCGCCACAGACAAACCGTGTATACTCGACAGCATCGACCAGCGGGGAACCAGCTCGATCGCCCACAGACAATAAACCGTTCATTACTGCAACAAATCGACCAGCCGGGAACCAGCTCGATCGCCCACAAGAACTACCGTGTAATTACTACTCCTAACAGCGTGCCCATCGGGGAAACCAGCCACCGATCGAAAGCAGACCCTGGTGTTTCTTGGCCGCATCAATGGAAATTTCGCCCCGTGTATTTTAACAACTAACAAAAACTTCGCAATAGGTTATGTCTGCCAGCTTTTTTTAAAAACAATTCCAGCCCTGTTTTAAGTTTTGTGTTAGTGATAAATGAATATTCCTTGTATGAGAGTTTATTTAAATGAATATTACGTATTCATTTGTAATTCTTTTTTTTTTTTTTAAAAAAACGCATCTGAGTACAAATTCAAGTAATTAGTTTTAACGCAAAAAAGGTTCAAGTGACCTAATGGCAATCAACCTAGATCCTGTCTAAACACCTATGGTAAGCCAACGTCAGGCCCCGGCCTTTCTTGGATGGGAGAAACCAAGGGCAAAGACAGGACGCAACTATTTTAAGTTTGCGCCTATGCCATCGTCTTTAAGTGACATGTTTTTGTTTTTCCTCTCTTAATATTATTACTAAGCAACACCCTGCCTGTTAATTTTTGAACTAAACGAAGCCAATTTTTACAGTTGTCACTTCTTTTTCGCTGTACTTAACATAAGTCAGGGACTACGTGCCCACCAAGACTTTGTTATTAGAATGTCTTTCAGATCGTTTTCATTTTTTTTTTTCAAAATGGAGCTAAACGATTACAAATAGAACTGAACCTATTAATAAAATAAGATATTTTTATAGATTTTTTAGGTTTTTTTACTTTTTTTTTTGTTTGTACAGTGGTAAAAAATAAAAAACCTATGGTAAATAATCATTTTAATATATTGCAGAAGCTAACGATACAAAATGGAAAACTGAACTCTATTAATAAAAGACTGATTTTTTTTTAAAGTAATAGTTTTAAATGTTTTAATTCATAATTAAAAAATCGGTATAATATTATGTGAATGTTTGATTAGCCTTGACCAACTGCCTTCCCCTCCCACGCGTTCAAACCCAGCGCACACCTCCGCTGAGTTTTCCCCGCATCTTCCCCGTCGCTGTGTAGGTGTGAAGCCCTTCTGCCATCCACTGCCCCACTGGATGGTATGGGGTGAAGCTTGAACCCCTTGACAGTATATCCAGAGGTTAACTCCTTTGTCATTCCCACCACCCGGGATTACACCAAGATCGTGTCGTGCTGTTTCTTGAACAACTTCCGCACACCCTCGCCTTGTGGGCTGTCATCGAGTCTAGCACGCAACATTGCATCCTTGTCGAAGAAAGCAGTTTGGGACGCCCACGGTAACACTTGTCCCGCCCAATCGTATTCATGACTTCTTGTTCATCCCCCTTTTCATTACACAGTCCCACGACACCAGAAGGCAGCTTCTCTTGTATAGTCAGTCTCTTAAAAATCACCATCGGCTTCACCTTTCTTTCCACTGGCTGTACAGGCTAAAACGGCGGTGAAGAGCGTCTTCCTTCCGGTGTCCTTGGTGGGTAATGTGACTTACTGCGTCCCTTTTCATCCCAGTACGTGTCAGGGGTTGCATCAAAAGTCATGGGGACCTCGTCACATCATTGATAATCTTGTCCGCCGTTAAGGCCAACCTGTAATATTCCTCCATAAAAAAGTAATTTCCTCCATCAGCTCTCCCATTGTCAGGAATTCGCTGACCCACAGTGGTGCGCGTTCTCACCGAGAGCCGTGACGTCGCATGAACCTGAAGCACCAACTCGGATCCGCCGCCAAGTCCTGGATGCCCTGTCTTGAGAATTTTCTTTGCCCGAAGCCCGGATCAGATAGTGCGGCTGAGACCTCTTCCTTTCTTGAAATCACAACGCTGTTTCAAAAAACCAAATCCTTTTCCAGGCTCTGGCCATATGCTTTGCCGCCACGCATTGCGTCGGCTTTCCGGGGCGGCTTGCGCAGTGTTGGAGGTCTTTGTCTCCAACGCCGCACCATAAGTTCGGCAACGTTAAACTCTCGGACATGTGCACGGTGCCGTGCACACTTAGCTACTCTACAACCTTCATGGGAAAGCCACGTGTAGCTTGTGCCGGTTGGTGGGAGCCATTGCGTAACAACGATGTCCGACATGTGAATTCATGCCAGATTGTGGCGCGTATAATTAATAGACAAGTGGTAAATTGATCAAATTCACGCCTTTTTATTCAGTAGAGAAGGATCCCAGCGAGGATCCTGAGAGTATACGGTTCAAAAAAGCAAATATTACCAGGGCATGTTGGACCAATAGGCCAGTACACACCAGTGGCACTCACCTCCGATTGGTACAAGTATCGTAAGGGGAGGTAACAAAGGCCTTGCCTTTTCATGAGTGGTCCGCCTTACTTTTGGTTCCTCAAAAACTGATTCCAGTAGGATCCACCTGATGTGTATACATACCCTCCTTTCTGAATTGAATCTCACATTTTTTAACCATTAACTTTGAAAAAATGAAGGTCTTCATAGACGGAGTTTAGCCTTGGATGCCAAACTATGGAAAGAATCACCTCACAGTCGGTGCAGTGTACAAACTTCGGAGAGATCCTGGCAACAATGCGAATTTCAATGCAGTTTCTATAGTTGATAAGGATGGGATCAAAAAGGCCTCTTGAAAAACGCGACGCGCAGAGTGGAATGGCAAAATCAAGGATGAGAAAATTGACTATCATTGGAATGTTGGCTTTCTCCTCAGCCAAACGCCACTCATTCTTCCACTCCCGATATTTGGGAACAGCGCAACTTTGTCACATAGGTTTTCATTTGCACAGGAGCAGATGAGAGGCCTCATGAAAATTTTTGTCACGGGACCGCTTCAGTTATCGTCCTGATAAATTACAAACATTCAGAACAAACCGTCCCTTTTCAGGACTACAATAATACCACATAGATATTGGTCAGTGGTTGTGTTTTTTTTCTTATCCTTTTATAGTTCTGTGTCCTACGCAATACATAAACAAATGCCCAACTCCCCAAACTCTAACCTTCTATCGTTTGTTCATATGGTGTACTTACTGTTAATAGAGGATAAGATGTTAATAGAAAACATAATGATTTAGAGATATAAGTAACAACAGCTGAATTAAATTTTAATTAGATATATATGATGCTGATAATGGGATTGTCGGAGTGGTGTGCCCATATCCAGGACGTAGTCCCTCGGACGCGCTAGTTCGTGGTCGATCCACAGGCACCGTCGCCTTGGTATAAAACGCTTTTCCGCAGGCGTCGCTTCCATGGAGGATAGTGGCTACTAAGTCAAAGGGCGCCGACAACCAATCTTGTCGCTTCTACATATTTAGTATACCTATAGATGCTGTAACAAAATATAGGCCACTGCATGTGAAAACATACCTAAAATAATACGTAACGAAAGGTTGAAAATAGGAATAATTTCCGGCCGTATGTCTTGACTTTGCTCCATGGATTTTATTCCTGTTTCATGAAATCTATTTACAAAATATTTATTAAATAAAAATAGTCGCATGTGCGACACATATTGAACTATAAAATAGGCTTATAAACTGTGATATACATTGGGTTCTCTATGTACAAGTTATACACGATCCTAAAGTCGGCCGTCACTGGTGCGGCTTATATGGCGGTGCGGCTTATACGGTAAGGTCTGAATCTTAATCCGGCGATTTTTAGGCCCTGCGGCTTCTACACTCCGCGCGGCTTATATTCCGAAAATTACGGTTATAGGTGTGGTCTATGACAATTGGATCTGTGGGGTCACACTCTCACCCATGAAGACCTTGTATTGTACACACATGTCTACAATGGCCTTCAAATTGGTTGTTTTAAAATCATTTTGTATTGTGCCAAACCGCCAAATGAATTCGGCAGCCTCATTGGAATAAACTGCATTGAAGTTTGGTGCAAATACTTAACCCATCCCATTTTTGTAAAATATGATAATATTCATGGGTTCAGCATAAACAAACCACACGCCAATCACGTCCATTTTGAGGGTATTGACAAGCTATTATGGTGTTCATGAGTGACTCCCTCTCATTAAAAGGCCGGATCTGTACAGAGCTATTGTCCATAATTAGTCTTTGTTTTCGAGTAGCACCACTCCTGTCACATAAAGTAAAAACAAAGTCAACAAAACAATACTGTCTTCGGTGCGGTATGAGGGTTTGGTATGACCACAGTTCGGTGAGTGCAGGTCTCTACTTGGCAGCAAGTTATACTTAGGGGCCATATATGAATGCAGGCCAATCCGCATACTTCGTTACACTATTTTTTTTCGTCATAAATTAATACTTCTTTTTTTTTCGGGAAAAATTTAGTATTTAACTGAAAGCTTGTCTCAACTTAAAATTTAGTTTTAGGTGAAAACTTGTTTTTTTTGACTGAAAACTTAGTTTAACGATAAAGCTATAAATATTGACTAAGTTTTTCATACATAAACCCCACTGTTCTTTAAGTTTATAATCTTAGTTTCTCACTGATCATTTTGAACTGAGAATTACAAGGTTTTAAATTAACATTTTGAGTTTTTTATTGGCGAGATTTTTAAAATTTTATATTTGCTAAGCTATAAAATGATACATCTTTTAAGTTTTGCAAATTGTAAATTTGTTTAAATGAGGTCACCTTTCCCGATCAATTCTTCTTTGGTTAGTTTAGATTTGTTTTGTTTTAATTATTTTATATTTCTAATCACCCAAAATGTCAGTTCTAACTTTGTAATTATAAACTCCCAAAATAATCGATTTCAAGTGAGAAACCTAAACCCATTTTTCCTATCCGAGTGTGAAAAACGTTAATTTGATGAAGTTATATATTGTTTTTCATTCAAGTCAACTGACTCGGAGGTTTTACATTGAAACTAAGTTTATGGAATTTTTTGAGAAACATGGTGTTCAACAGCCAATCATTGAATCATGAATGAATGATAAACTTTTCGAAAAAATTATCTGACAATAACAAAGTTTTTGAAACTACGTTTTCAGATAGAATACCCTATTTTCAGTGATAGATTTTGGTTAACTTTCTTTTTAAAAAATATGTTTTTCAAGTGATAGGTACAGATTTCCAATTTCCAATTTTGAAAAATTTTAGGTTTTTCAATTTGATTAGAAAACTCACTTTATCAAACTCCAGATTTTTTCATTTGAATTGAAAAAAAAAATTTGATTAGAGGTCCGGAGAAACGGCGTTACCAACACGCAAAAACACGTTTGTTTTCACAAGCGGTTTGGTCCCCGATAATTAGTTATCATGGCGTAAATCACCAGATTAACTACATGATTGGTTGTGCGCCGCTGTCAATCCACTTTCCGTTTATCCGTTGCCAATGTCGGTCCACATAGTTCTGTATTGAGTAGTTTAAGTCTAGTCTATGAAAGTCCCACTGTTAGAGAGAAGGAAATATATTTAAAACATTGGAAAAAAAAAACTTGTGTCCACTTGTGGTTGTTTTTCTTTAAAACAAGATGCTTTTAAATCTTTTTTCATTTTAATTCTACTTCAGTCATTCTTTTTTTTTATCTTTTTTAGATTTTTAATTAAAAACACATTTAATTTTTGTATTTTTATTGGTTTTTGGTTTTTTTCAAAATGTTTTTGTATTTTACTTGTAGGCTACTTTGGGGTTTTTTTTGTCTTTCTAATGATTTTATTTAATTTAATGTCCCCGCCGAACGAGTCGTGAGGGCCATAAAATGGGCTCCGTCCGTAAGATGTTTCCGTCCTACTTTCCGTCCGTATTCCGGTCCGTATGTCCGTATGTCCGTCCGTATTTCGCCCTGATACAATGTTACCCTGGGCATTTGGGGTATCTTTTTTTCTGGATGTGCTAGAGTACTCAAACTTTGGTATATTGTAGGAGGGGATAACCCCTACTCACCATGTAATTCATTACCCCCAGGTGGCCCCCCGGGTCGGTCAGGGTAGGGGAAAAAAGTCAAGGGGAAAAAGTCAATATTGCACAAAGATGTCAACATTGTGTACACTTTATCTAGAGTTCTGTAAGGGCTTCGATGATGGAACTTGGTGGAAAGAAGCTGTTGATGAGTTCTCAACCTGATTAGATTTTGGGGGTGTAAATTGCAATTAAGTATCTAATTTGCATACTTTATGAAATTTTTCCCGCTAGGCCTGGGTACAATTTTCGGATTCTAAGGTTTATGCTGCAAACTTGGTGAAGGAAGTGGCTGAGAATGTTCTCGGACCGATTAGATTTTTGGCGAATTTTTTTTAAGTTCTAGTTGTTACATGGGGGGTCATGCTTTTGGGGTTGCCACCTGTTTTCCATTTCTTGGAAATGTGAAATATGTAAAATTCAATGGTTCGCCGCTTCCCGACCCCGTATGGGTCCCCAATTTAAAATTGATCACATATTTTCAAAAATAGTGGTTGCACATTGAGTAAATTATCAGATTTTTTTACTAATTTAGTGAATTTTTCATGGATTTGTGCGATGCTGATTTAAGATTTCGTGAGTCTTTCTTGAGTACCCATTATTTTTGGCGAGCTATATGGCCAAATAAGGTGGACTGGTGCAAGTTTTAGTTTCATTTAGTGAGCGGTCATATTCGCGGGAATATTTTACGCACGCGTACATCCGAAGTTCGCCTTGGTTTAATGTAAAAAAAGGAGTCACGCTTGATTTAACAGTTTTACTTTAAACAAATCTCGTTAATTGCCTGGACCAACCGATCTACTGGACTGTTGAAACATGGGAACCATAGTGAACAATAGGTGTTAATTGCCGGGACCAGACCGGCTGCGGGACCATGGCGGGCTAAAACCGGAGAAACTGGGGACGTGACAAGTCACTCAATTCGTACCCATTTCACACATTAGGATTTACACTTTGTTCAACCCTCCTTACGATGCTTGATGGACATGGTTGGTAAATCTGTTGTATATTTGTGCTGTATCCATGGTGTTCAGAGCTTTGTATTTAAGAATCATTCTCGTTTTCTAGAGGTTTTGTCTGAAGTCACCAGAAGACGAGTGCACAATTAATCAAGATTCTTTTGTTTCGCGTGCCAATTTTATCTAGAATCTTTTGTTTGGGGTGTCAGGTTTATATAATTTATGGTCTCTGCCTCAGATAACCTTACTGGAGACTGATTCGTAGGATATATTTCACTGAACAACCCTGGATAATCAACAATACACTGGTTCACTAGAAGGTATCTTAAGATCTCACCAAAATATGCGCAATCCAAAGTTAAGATGACTCCGCATTTTTTCGTTTTCATGCAGTACAGATTTATTTTACAGTCATAACGTGCATAGGATACTGTGTATAACAAATTCTGGATCCAATTTTTCAACAAAGTTTGATTTTCTATATGAAACTTCGATCTGAACTAGTTATTAGCACACCGTGATTATGATTGACAACATTTTTATATATGTAAAAAAAACAAAAACCAGTTGTTTGAAATTGGAGGCGCCCTCCCCACAAAATCTCTGAGTCAACCTGTTACCTAGTGCTTAGTTTTCTGTATGTGACAGCCAGAGAAGACAAATTTTACAGCTCTCTACCCATTTTGTTTATTTTAATGGCATGTTTGGTATTGCTTCGCTACTTGAAGTGGTAGAAGTTTTAATGTGACATGGGCATGTCTACCAAACATGGCTTTTCAATCCAGGACTTATTTAGCCAAGGATGCCCATCTTGGATTGATGTCGTGAAATTCTGGGGGTTTCTGGTTCATTTTATGATATGATGGTATATTGCCACTTTTGATGGGTTATTTCACCATTTCCCCTTGAAATAATGTAAAGCGCTTTGATCTTATGCAAAGGCGCTATATAAAATCGGCACTTATTTTTTAATTTTTTGTCTTTAAATTCATTTTAAGGACAGCGTCAACCTTGAGTTTCCTAGTAGCTTTTTGGTTTGTAACTTTGCAAATATTGATATTGTATGTACAGTATTACATTTCTAGAAGGGAAATTGGACGATTAAACCCTACCGATGGTGGCAGCAGATTAATGTAAAACTTTCCGGATTAAGAAAATACTAAAAACCATGATTTGCCCCAAAATTTTCAGACAGCATAACAAAAACCATTTAATTTCGCTTTCTTATGTTATTTTTTAGAAACAAGACAAATTTGTCTAGGGACGTTTTTTTCATTTTTTTAAAATAAGCGTACTTTTCGAAAGATAAGGAAATGTAAAAAAAGTGTGCTTTTTACCTTTTCATTTCCAAAATTGTGAGTAGATATTGGAGCCATATCTTAGTTAGAAATCGAAAAAATGAAAAATGAGAACAACCGCTCTAGAGAAGACCGCTTGCTATCGGAGGAAAGTAAACCTTACCTTTTACTCGGTATTTTTGAAGTTATATGTGTCTGACAAATTTGCCAAATTTGCCCAAAAATGAACATTGAGAAAATCTGTGTTTAGATAAAAAAGTGAACTTTTCCACAACATTTCAAGCTGTCTACTTCTCAAATAATTATCTTTGAATTTCAAAAGATGGGGCACGTGACTGAAAGTACATTCTTTATGCACTATTGAATCAAACCTCTTTTGTCTCTAATCCAGAAATCAGAAGAAATTGAAATTTCATCTGGTCTAAATAGCGCTTTGTTTACATTTTCAATATTATTTGTTGTTTTTCCAAGATGCGTTCGCCAAAAAGTACATTAAAGCACTGGCGCACGCTTATTACGCAGCAAAAATCCGACGCGCTGTGCACCTGCGCCTGGGGGGAGGCGTGAAATGTGATTAAGAGCCCATTTGGTTTTGTGACTTTAAAATGGTCAAATACATGTTTAAATCGGCAAAAACTGATCATACAGCTCAGGATTGTCGCAGTGGAACCTTTTTGGTAATGATTAGAAAACAGGTTAATGTTTAAAATGGTGCAAAAATCAGAAATTCGTGTACAAAACAAAACACTAGGGTTGACACTACCTTAAGGGTGGTTTGCACCTTCGTCAGTAGAAATCTACGATGAAATTTGCTTTCAAATGTTAACATATATTTTACTTTAAAGTGTGTAGATAACAATTCTTGAAATACAATTGATGAAGCTACTGAATGGTTTAAAAATGGCGATGTTTCGGCCAAAGTTACTACAGTAGTCTTGAGAAAATTTAAATTGGCCACCACATTATGCATTATGGTGAGAAGGAAAAGATTCGATGAATTTTGAATTTCACTTATGTTTCAGGGTTTTGATGGAGATTTTTCAAAATGTAATAACAAATCGGGGGTGCCAGGATTACTTTTCCTAAATAAATGAAAATATGTCAAAAATTACGTCTTTTGCACTGGGCGTTCTCAAAATGAGAGACGCATATGCACTATTTGGTGCGTACCATCGCATTGATAAAGGCGACGATCTAACGCTAGTTTTCGCTTAACGGCAGACGCTTCTCTTGTGGCCAAAACAAATAGAAATCCGTCAAATTTCTGGGTTTGTTCAAAGACTATAAGGTCTTCTTAAATCATTTTAAGGCATTACAAAAATAAACATTGTCAAGAAACAGTAGGCCTATAAGGGCTTTACCCCATATTTTGTAAAAAAAAAACTGCGATAGATTGAAATGCATGGGGGGATTCAGTGTTCACACTCAGTTTTAATTTATTGTCGTATAAATTGTCTGAGTTTGGTTCGATGTATAGAGAATTTACTAAATCTAAATTATATGCATTATTAATCAACTTTATTTTTTTTAAATTTATTTTATTTCATTGATAGGTCGATGGTTGTGATTATATCAATAAATCTCCCGAAAAAAAATGGTAGGGAAGAGAATACTGGTTTGTAAGCGTCTATATAGCAAACGTAAATTTGTAGAACCATACAAAAGGTTTGGGCAAGAAAATGCCTTTGTAAAATCTTAAACTCTATAGAACTTAAACATGTTTATAAAGCACCATTCTCCCCACCCCCCCCCCCCCCCCCCCCCCTCAGCCCGCCCCGCGCGCCCCCCCCCCCTCCCCCCCCCCCCCTTCCCCCCCCCCCCCGCCCCCCCCCCCCCCCCCCCTGCGTGCAGCGGTTCTTTGTAGAACAGAAAGAAAACAGATATTTTTGGCTATTGACATATTTTAAGAACCAAAGCGTTATCATTGTTTCAAGTGCTTTACCTTTCAAAAATATACGTAAACAGATACAAAAGGAACCTTGAAGTTCTCGTAGACCTTATGGTATAGAACCTTAGCATACTAAGGATTGCTAAATATGCGTGACAAAAAGTGGTTCTACAGTTGCAACCATTTTTTTTTGTATGAGTTGTTTTTGACATATTTTTCAATCCTTCCCATATATTAATGATTATAGGCCTATCTTCTGACAGTGCTACGATGCGTCGTACTTCACCGGTGCTGATGGACGCCGGTCTCTTTTTTTGTTTGTTGAAGTTGAGAGAGCGGTTCGAGTCCTTTTAATTCTGACAGTAAAAGACTGACTTCTGATTACGCGATTTTCTTTTAAATAAAAGAATGTCCTTTTTCCGCTCAACACAAAACATTTTTTGTTATGCGAAAAAGAAAGGGCATGGTCACACTTCTGTCATTTGCGCTTTCAAACCATAGCATTTGTACGCGATGAACAAACGAGTTTCTCGCGAAATCGTGGTGTGCGCCATACGCGATTCAAGCCAAGGGGCAAAGGTAAAATTTAAATACGCATGCGCAGTAGAACTTGAGCTAAGTTCTCTGCGACGCAAATTACCTTAAGGCGGAAGACACATAGAGCGATACTTAGTCCACTGTAGTTGTTGTGATGTCTGTTGTTAGGTTGTTGTTGTTGTTGTTTGTTGTCGACTGAAAAAGGGTTAACATTTGCCTGTAATATCCGACTTTAGCGATTTTTCTTTTAATAAAGAGTCCTTTTTCCGCTCAACAAAAATTTTTTGTTATGGCGAAAATAAGGGCATGGTCATTCTGTCATTGCGCTTTCACAAACACATTCGTCATTGTAGTACGCCGTGAACAACGGGGGGGGGGGGGGGAAGGGGTTCTCCGCACGAAATCTGTTGTGCGCCATACGCAGACTTTCAAGCAAGGCGCAAGGGTCTAAATATTTGAAATACGCATGCGCAGTAGCTGGCTAAGTTTCTCTGACGTCGCAAATACCGTTACGGCCGGGAAGACACATAGGGATCACTTAGTCCACTGTAGTTGTTGTTGAGGTCTGTTGTGTTGTTGGTTGTTGTGTGAAAAAGGGGTAAATTGCCTGTAATTCGAACATTACTTTGATGGATTTAAACCAAACTTGCCGGTTACAAGTGCAACATGCATCCCCGCATTTGTTGATGAGGTCAAATTGTCACATAACACGGTCAAGGTCATGCGAGGTCAAGTTGTAAATAGGCTGAAATGTAAAATTGACCTCATGTGGAAAGTTGAGTTCAATTGGAACAAAACTTGGTGTATGGAGTTCACATGCAAAACCATCATTGTTTATGAGGTCGAAGGTCACTATTCAAGGCAAAGGTCAGTGATGCCTATCATACAAACAGCAAATGGCAGGCGGACACAAGCGGTCCGCGCCGATGTGATTTTTTTAATTAAGCTTGCTGCCCAAGTTGAATGATCAAGTATACAGATAATTGTTGAGAAGTGATTTGATACATCATCTTCATTGGAATATATTGTTTATTAATGATTCTGTTGATCAATTAATTGAGCAGGATTTCTGTGTGCTGGTGTTTTTATGTAAATCTTCACACCCCCTGTAAAAGGATAGAATATCAACGCAAAGATAGATTGTGAAGATCTTTGTTGATCGGGCCTACTGTAGATTTCTACATTGACCAGTTCCCACAAAAACCAGGAACATGTCATGGAATCAGTTTGGAGTTATGGGCCCTTGATTGTGACAGTACTGAAAAATTGGAATTTTGCAGTATTATGGACACAATTATCACATGTTTTTTGATCAGCAATTTTCCTAGTAATTTTGATAATTCCTCACTTTCTAATTTGTACATCTCAATTATCCATTTTCTTCAATGGCTGGTTTAAACCATACAGATCATGAAGTAAAGAATGCATCATCTCTAAATACCAAATTAGAATAGGGATAACTTTGTAACATTTAAAAGAAAGCCTTGCATGCTGATAGGAATTGTGACAACAATCTATCGCCAGATCAAAATCCTGTAAGGTTCTAAATTTTTCTTGCTCTGTAGCATCATAAACAAGAATGCGACAACTGTTATTTCAAAATTACGTGAACATAATAGTGCTGTATTGTTGGATCAGGTCAGAGAGAGATAGTAAGACGTGTGAAGTGGAATATTGTTGCACATTTTAACAGGGCCAGGATCGCAAGGATTCTATAGCAGAGCCCATCTTGCTCTCATCAGTGAGATATTTGAACTCCATGGCATGTTTAAATGGATACGTAG
>JAMKCH010027720.1:0-17997 GCA_023653785.1 Ophioderma brevispina
CCCAACACCATACCCAACATTCCTATTCCCAAAATCCACCTTCTCCTTCCCAACACCCACGCCCTCCTTCCCAACACCCCACCTCCTCCTTCCCAACACCCCATCCCATTCCACCAAAATCCCCACCACCCCTTCCCAACACCCACGCCATCCTTCCCACACCCACCCCTCCTCACAAACACCCCAACCTCCCTAACCAACCTGACACCTTCACATCTCTTAGCAGCACCTCCCTACACCCCACCTCTTAAACCCCTCCAAACTGCCCTCCACTTTCTCCTCCCTATGATCTACATTCCCAATGATATCTACCTTCCACACTCCCTCCCCCAACAAACAGCTCCCCTTCCCAACATTCCATCTCTCTACATCCCCTTCCCAAATGCCCACCTCTTCTTCCAAACACCCACCTTTTCTTCCCCACACCCCATCTCTTCTTCCCCACACCCTACCTCCCCTTCCCAACACTCCACCTCCAAGAAAAGTGTTTGTCTCTCCAGAAGACGTGCACATTTTGTTAAAATTGGTCTTTTAACACATTAATTTATTTTTTTTTTTAGATTTTTGCTCACTTGAAAGATTTTTTTAAATGTTCAGAAAAAAGCCACTTCAAAAATGAAAAGTGGGCCAAAAATGCAATAGAAACAATTTTTTTAAATCCTGCATTTCGCATAGCATTTTTCTAAAAAAAATGCATTTCGCATAATTTGCATTTTTCACATTTCTTCTGAGACAAACTTGTGTTTTTTTTTGCCTAAGCATGATGTGTATTATCATGTTTGGAAAGTGGGGAGGGGGCGTCACACTCCACAATTTCCACAACTCCCCTCCATGTTCCACCTCTGGTGAGCCTCCCTCTGACAATCTCAAATGAGTTGAACCATAATAATTCCATGCTTAAACCCACACATTGTATGGAAGCACCTTGTATGTACTCAAGTTTATGTAGTATTATGAAATATGTTGAAAAAATATCCCCCAAAATGCAACTTAGTTGAGAATTAAAATAATTTCCTATGGAATACTAGTAGCTGTTCAGACCTTGCTTTTTAAAGAATTTAAAGAATTTACCCCACAGAAAATGGTTTTAAAGCAATATTAGCACATTTTTTGAAGAGCGCCCCCAATTTCAAAATTTGATATTGTTGCACAGTTACGTTGGTAATTGTCTAGGAAACTATACCTGCGAACGAGAATGCTAAAAAATGCGTATTTATCACAAATAATCGATTTTGTAATTAGAATTGGGATCCCAGATTGGACTTAATGGCAGAGCTAGAAATGCTACGTTTATGTCCGTCCATGATGAAATAGTGCCACCTCTAGAAAATAACCTCTAACTTGACTTGCCTGAGCTATTAAAACAACTAATGGATGAGCGTAGACACGTACATGGCGCTATTTCCCGGCTATTTCAAATTTGAAGGCCGTTTCCAGCAGCCCGTGAATTATTATCGGGGATCCCCGATAATAATTATTCTAGTACAAAATTCCTTCGTTTGTGACACATAGACATTTTTGAGTTTAACCATTCACAGGTATAGTTTACTAGCCAGTTACCAATGCAACCGTGTAAAAATCTCAAAATTTTTGAAAAATTGGGGGCGCTCTTCAAAAAAATGTGCTAATATTGCTTTAAGCACATCCCAGTTGATGCAAAGTTTTCTCCTCCTAATTTAGCAGGACTCGCGATCATAAATTCACACATCCAAAGCCACTTTGACTTTGGCTGTTTTCTGCAAGTTCAACAATATGTATCAACTTATTAGCCCTCTGTCTATAATACTAGGCTTACATTAATTAAGCCAAACATTGGTAAGCATTCTAAATAGGAAAAACAAATACAGACAGCTCTAATTTGCGTAGACTTACAGCTTGTCCACGGTTTGTCCTCCAAACAAATGCACCCATTAGACAGCCACTTCTGCGTCCAACTTGCAGAAAAACCCCTTCATGTTCATCATAATCAACCTTGTCATCTTTCACAAACTGAGCAAATTCCTCTAATTCAGGGTGTGAGACTTTCACTTCTCCATCTCTCTTGTCATAAACAATGTAACAACGTTTGATGCCTTTCTCCTTGAGAAAGTCAACAAATTCATTGGGTTGTAAATCTAGAAGTGATTTCCCCGGTGTCTTTCCCGGAGACTTTCCTTTTGCCTTTTCCGATTCTTTAACTTGAGAACTGGAATTTGAAGACAGAGAAATGAAGCGACGTGGGGTCTGTTTTGCAAACCCATGTGCGCCCAGCTGCGATGCTGTGTCATCATGATCGGAAAATAGCTTCACTGAAATCGCTTTATAATTACGTTGCTGGTAATTGTCATGTTTAACAGATCTTGTCAAAAACTGCGATGTGAACTTTGCATTGCGCATATATTTATACAGATGATAACCTCGACAAATAGCCATGATTTGAAGATAATTCGTATGTATTTCGCTTTCGTATTTTCCCCAATCACCAGGATTCAACGTGTAAGCAATGAGAAATGAAAGTGCCTTGCAACACATAAAAACATTACTGTATAAATACGCTACAACAACCTAGTTCGATATTTTTTTGCGGGGGGATTGGATTCAATACCACATTGTGACTCTTATTTTTAGCATTGGTGACCGTGCAGTTTAATTATTATGTTGAATTTTATAAAATATCCCGTTTATAATTTCGCTTTAGCAATAAATTGATAGAAAGTACAAAATGCGCATGATAAGTTGTAAAATAAAAAGTGAAAGGCGAGTAAATATAACCTTTGACATGTTGTAGACCATTGTTCTTAGGGTGTAATACTTGTAAACATAGTAGGTATACTCTATGCTTTTAACGAACTAATTGACTAAATAGATCCCTTAAAGTTTAGAAGACAAACGGATTTTTTTTTTAAATATCAAAATATACATTTAATAAAGTAGTTAATCAAATATTTAAGCGAAACATGTCCTCTTTTGCCATTGCAAAATTAAACAAAATGTATATCCTACCTCCAATTGTTCAATGGATAAATCCACGTATTACCGTGTTTTTATTCGCTGAGGGTGGTAGGCGTGGTTCTGGCGTAAATTATGAATGAATGGTTCTATCTAAAAACCATTCATCGAATTTTCCAGATCTAAATTTTCCTACAGCCAAGTTAAACATGCATATTTTTACTTTATTTTTCTTCCAGTTGGAAAGTAGGAATGATAGAGAGCTTCTTTTGCATATGAGGGGGTATTCTGGAGGTATTATTTCCAGCCATTTCCCGGATATTTCCCCCAAATTTGATTGATTGTTTGTAAAACTAGGCCTATGTCCATTTAGAACTTTTTAGAAGTTTATAGAACAAAGGAAGTGCTTTCTAAAACTGCCTCTTCAAAATGACACGGTATCTTATTCAAAATTTTCAAAGCTCAAACTGGAAATTCAAAACTCACTCGCTCGCTCGCTCCCTCCCTCACTCACTCACTCACTCACTCACTCACTCACTCACTCACTCACTCACTCACTCACTCACTCACTCACTCACTCACTCACTCACTCACTCACTCACTCACTCACTCACTCACTCACAATTCACTCACCCTGTCACTCACCGGCGACTCATACTCACGTTCTGCTTAGTATTTTTGCAGAGCCTCATTTCCAATATTATTATCCTATTCCCAGTTCCTTTGTTTTGTTCTCTTCTATCATCCTTTTTTTTGTGGGCCGCCAGCTATAGCTGGCAGGACCACTTAGCAATCCGTTGTGCGTGTGTATGTATGTGTGTTTGTATGGATGTGTGTGTCAAAAATTGTTAAGTTTTTTTATGGGGCGGCCCACAGCTTATATTCTTTGAATATAGCGAGCGCGAAAGCCGAGAACCGCGAAATTCTAGTTTTTATTTGTCGATCTATTTCTATTTCACATCATATCCTTACTATTATACTCTTTCCCTAACCGCTACCTCCTATTTTCCATTTTAATTTTCCCCCCAAATTTGCACTCTTATCTCTTTGTCGTGTTCTCATAGGCTCCACCGGGGCTCCTGCCCCCCCCTTCCCTCCCCCACTGTTTTGCTCGTATCCCTCTCGAGAACTCCACATCTCTTCCATCTTTGGCATTCCCCTCCTCCCCTCTTAATTTTCCCCAGTCTCTCATTTTTCTTTCTTGCTTATTGCATGTTCATGGGACATACTCATACACATAAACAAAAATCAACTAACATGTGATAGCATGTCATGTTTAAGGTATCACATTGGGGTGATTTTTTCCTCATTTACAATTTCTTTTTATTTGGGTTTTACCAACGTTATCCATAGGGTTGTTTGATTTAAATCACGTTGATCACTGATTTAAATCAACTTTTTTTCCTTAAATTTTGAGAAATTTGTTTTTTTATTTTTTAAATTCTCTCTGCCTAGTTTGTTTATCTTGCAGTTTTGCACATGGCATCAACTGATGATACAAGTTTCCAATTATTACTTATCACAAAAATGGAACTAAAATACCACTCATTTGCTAATCAGCTTCTAAAATAGGGATTTTAACATACTAGTCTTCTTCATAGCATATCCACAAGTTATTGGTAATTAATGGCTTGTGATGGTGGTGTCAGTATTTATTCTGATCCGGGGCCGCGTGTATCCATAATACGGACGCTCCTAACATGGCCCGCATTTGAGACTGGGGCGGGTACGGGTTGGGAACAGTCAGGGGTTTACACCCTACTCTTATTCGACACTGACTGCTATGTACATCTACAGTTGTGACTCTCTGTACACGGGACTGACGGCTTAACGTCCCCTCCGAAGGACGGGTTGCTTTCATGATTCATTTGCCCAATTCCAAGTGAGGAGAGAGATATTCTGTATTTAATCAATAGCACGGTATACAGATTAAATCCAGAATTGAGCACCCGAGTAAATCCCAGCAAGTGACCCCACCGGGATTCAAACCCGGGATTTTTTGGTAAATTTGCACCACAGGCAAGCACCCTAACCGATAGGCCATATACTAGTAAGCTACATTGTGTTGCCATTGGAATGATTTAAATAAGAGTCCAGATACTCTATTGGTAATGAATATCATCATCATGATTCAAATGTACATGGACAACCTGCATGATTCAACCAACTTTTTTACTTTTCATCAAATGATGAGGAAAACGATTTTGAAGATTGTTCTGCCTTTGCCATTTCTCACACTTTTGCCACTTCTCAATGCAAAATGAAAACCCAATACTTCAAAACCGATTTCAGTTTTGCTTGAAACCTGAAAACGGCCGTTGTTTGCTCCTATCCTACAATAACTTATGTATTCGATCTTTAAAGGGGGGTGACCCGATTTAAGTCTATACATTTTTCATCTTAATAGAATGGCTTTACCCCAAAACCCAATCTATAAAGTCTCGCGCCGATATTTTAACCCGTTTTCAAGTGAGAGCTAAAAACATGATTTTGTAATCCATATAGAGTACTGTGTAAAATTGGTCGACCAAAATGGAGCATATTTTCGCTCATAACATCCAAACAAAACATCCTTTAGCCTTAAGATTTCACTGGATAAATGAGAAAAAATAGTAGCTTTCTCCTGATACCAAAATTTTGACCACTTCCGGTAAAATATGTGGTCTGGGGACGAGGCTATTAGCCATTGGACTATGGACCTTTAAATACAGTGAGTGGCTCAATCTTGACGAAATATTCCGATTTTTTTAATATGTTGTCAAAGAATATTTACTTATTCCAAAACCATTGGAGCTGAAAAATCAACTCCACTCCACTGTAAGGGTATTTATGGTTTTGTTGTTTTTTGTTTTTTTGTTTTGTTTTTTTTTGGTATGAATAACGGACAAGGTCTTATGTGGGTCATGGGAACACCCATGACCGACCCACATCAAAGCGCCTAAATCGGTTTGTGGTTTGTGTGTGCTTTGTTGTGCTGCCCTAAATCGATTTTGATTAGTTTTCAAAGCTTTGGTAAGTTGCTATATTTAATGAGGCTTGGCCGCCATCGTCTGAAATATTGGAAGACATGAACATTGAGGGGGTAGTGTCAAATCCACTGTGGACATCTCCAGACGATGGCGGCCAAGCTTCATTCCAAGTGGCAATCCGTCATCAAAATGGATACAGCAAAAAACTGCACACACCCCAGGCCTGGCACACCCCCACAAGCCGATTTTCACGATTTGACGTATAAGCCCGCCGATTGCCATGATCTCATTTAATGTTCATTATTTGCCGTTATTTATTCAACGAAATTTAAAAAAGAAACCCTTATAATGACAGCAGAGTTGACTCTACAACTCTAAGAAAAAATACAACTTAGAAAGTTTGAAACAAGGCTTGGTTTGTGTACTGACTGATGGACTTATATAAAAAAAAAAAAGCGAGCGAGAGAGAGAATTAATGTTTGGGCGATTTTATTAAAGGCATTTTTTTTAAAAAAAAAACCGTATAAAAATTTTGTGCAATAATGTGCATTTTATTACCCGAAAAAGCTTATGGTTTTCAAAAATAGACTGCAGAGAAAATTGTCCAAATCACGAAATATAATAGGGGCCTGTGTGTGCATTACATCTTCTGCATGGGTATTGTAAACGAGAAAAAAATGTACAAGAAGGGGGGAGGGTGCCTATGGAAGCACAAGTGTCTCATTTCACCATATCCAGGCCCGTACGCGCATGGGGGGCGAGGGTGCGGTCGCACTCCCTCAAAACCCACAAAGGGGCAAAAGGTCTACTTTTTTCTGATTTTTTTGATAAAAGGTCCAAATCTTTTGGACCAGAAAAGTCCAATTTTTGGTGATGAGATGTTCAAAAAGTAAAACAAAAGACCATTTGGGTGATGGGGTTAAGTCCACTTTTAGCAAAAAGTTCCACTTTTTCGAAGTTTCATTACCCCACCAAAAAAATAAATCCTACGTACACGTACGGCCATGCAGCCTTATTCCTAGGATAACACGAATTAAACTAGCTGAGGGTTTACGGTTTGTTATCAAAACCCAAGATAAGGCTCTTGGGTTAATGGTATTATATGAGTTTTAGTTTTGTAAACCCCAGATAACGCACCTTATCCTGGGTTTACAGCATTAATTATCTGGGGTTTATGTTTGTTACCTAGAATAAGTGTCTCAGTTTTCGCCTTAGTTCTACAAGTTATTGCCTGATCGTACATGCCCTATAAATTGTACCTGATCCACATCAAATTAAGGTTAAAAGATCACAAATTATTATGATTTATTTATATGTTCCGTACGCTGAGTGAGGGAACATACGTGAAGAAGACTAAAAGCGGCACTGGCACAATTTCACAAAATATGAAATTTCTTCAATTTGCTCTCAAATGATAGTCTAGGCCATTGGAAGAATAGAGATACATTTTACACATAAAAATAACATACTCGAAAACAGACAGGGACGTTAATAAGAGGTTAAAGACATCCAGGTAATTTAAGTTTTCCATAACTTTAATCAACAAATGTGTATATTACATGAATATCGTAGACTCGTACTAATTGATATTAAAACCACAAATGTCACAGACCGGTCATACAGGGTGCATGCCGTAGAAAACATGCATACGGCGTGCGTTTTCTTGTGTTAAACGCCATTTCCGTCGTTTGCTTAAAATCGTTCTGTGTTACCCATAAGGAAGCTGATTGTGGTCTTAATCATTCAGGTGATGGCCTTAATGTCGGCTATTATAAAGCTTTACAACCATGCCTATATTTCAAATATGCAGTGTCTCTTTAACTTTAACGCAATTATTTTTGTATTCATTTGATTAAAAAAAAAGTTGTCCATCTATCTATCAATCAATCAATTTTATATCGGCTGTTTTGTTTTTTCGTTTTTTTTGTGGGGGGGCCTTCCACTGCGGTTACGCAGGATGTGCCTAGGATAAGAACGCCCCTTTTTTAAACTGCTTTGTTGTACCATTACTCCCCCCTTTTTTAGTGCACTGTCCGAACCTATTACCTAAAACCTCACCAACGCACTCACCTGGCCGAGGCACACATACCCGTCACTTTCAGAGAGGGAGTCCCCCCCCCCCGCCCCCTTTTTTTATTAACAAAATCATTTAGATGAGTTGCTATATGGAGGATGCTTGGCCGCCTTCGTGCTGGAGGAACACTGTCGCTGGTCATTTGGAGTTGTTTCATCGTCGTCCGAGAGTTCAGCTGATCTAAGATATATCTCTGTCAGATATTTATTTTCTCTCAATTGCGCGTCTAAGTCACGACGGACGCAAGCCAGTCACAGCCTCGCATAGCAACAGTTGAAAAAAACAAAAAAGCTAATTTAGATCACCCATCAACGGTCCGCGTGTAATGACCCAAACAGGCGCGTAGGTGAGTGCGTACAACTGGGCAGCACACGCGGTAGCAACGGCAAAACCGCGCGAAAAGGAGAAATAATTTTCCTGGACATAGTATAGTACAGTAGTCTTTGCGTTTTTGGTTGTTTTTGTTAATTTTAACGGGAATTGTAGATAGCCAGGAATATATATCTCGCAGCACCTGTGATCAACACGGATTTGGTACCACCGGTAATGTCAATTTTAATAACTGTATGTAGCGTTAAAAATGATTGTCGCGGAGATTTAAATGACAGGAAAATACTCGTCCAGTAGTCTCTCATGCCGGCCCTTCCAGTGCAGAGACTCTGGCGGTCTGCCGGCTTTGTCCAACACTTGCATTGCAATACAAACGTAGGCCTGGGATGGACTAGTTTGAACTTTGTGTTATTTAAAAACACGGAGTCTAAGTAAAGCTTGAAAGACTGCCGGTTATGCCATGAGACTCGAATCTGTCATTATGTTTTGTCAGTATATAAAATAAGTGAAACATCTACTAATAACTATCTATGTTCGCAATGCAACCTAGCTCGTTCACGATACGTGGCACGTCGTCCGTAACCTACCTCCTACAACGCACGTGCCTTTCTCTATTTGAAAACCGGGATGGGTGCAGCCGATCCGATGCGGAATAAGCAAATCCAGAATCAGTATCAATACACAGCCTTATTGAAATATTTACCTTTGATGTAGTCCTAAATTATTTTTATATTCTACGCACGTTGTTTCCTTGACTGATTTCAATTCATGGCTAAAATCTGATGATTTTGAACAGGTATTTTCTTAATGGTTAAAAATCCCAATTTAACATAGCAGTTTCGCCCCACTAGATCATTGAGTCGCCCCTGGATTGTTCCTCGGTTTATTTTCCTTAGAATAGGCACGAGCACTCTTATTTTCGCTGGATTACCAATAAATTACTAACATACACCCGGAGTCATGGAAGTGGGATACGACTGTGTTTAGCGTCAAATTTTTCCTTCACTCTTCGGCCCTTTTGGCCAAACATTCCCCACACGGATTAAGCATGAGCTGTGCACCGTTGTATTTTTTAAATCGAGCTACATTGTAGTACTAGTAGGGAATTCTAAGACATAGTTTTCATATATGCAAGCACGGATTTGGGCGTGTGATAGAGGACCGTAAGTATAACCAAACCAAAATTCTTGACTTTGTGGCACAGATGGTGGACTGTGGATCCCTTTTTTTTTACTATACTTATAACTGGCCTCTCCGGCTTTGGTCTAGGAAGATAGTAGGGGCTATTGTAGCAGAAAATGCCTGAGCAACCCGGGTCTAAATGCAACCCTAAATAACGACAATCAGACGCATTCTTTAATCGGAATGACGTTTTCGTTATGGACGCTCTATTTTAGTGACATCCAGCATGTCCCTTTTATGTGCCGGCCACAGACATGAATGGATGACACAAACAGCTTATGAATATTTGATAATCTCAGTTCAGGTTCGCTTGCATACTAGCTGCTGCGCACTGGAGCAACCTTGGCAGGCTATGCGTGCTTCACCACAGTGAAAACAACCAGGGAAGCCATAGAACCCTGTATCATGGTAATATGAATCAAGAAAGTGGCATAACAACAAAATGAAAAGTACGATCACTGTCACCTTTGTTCTCAATATCTACCGGAATTGAACCCCATTTACGGTTAGAAGGGCTAGTAGATCTAAATGGGAGCGGGCGCAGGGCACATGGTGCCTAAGATCACAAACATAATTGTGGCCATAACAGGTACCGCGCTCGCTCCCCGTGACGGAATTTCCCGCTAAACGCAACATAATGTTTTGTACTTTGTTACTACTAAAATTACAGACTTATTGGCTTCTTGGCATTAATGGGAGAAGAGAGGGGGAGGGAGTGGAGACCAACAGAAGAGAAAGAAAAGGCGGGAAGAGTGGCGCAGGAGGTGATCTTTCCCCCCCCCCCCCCCATCATAGTCTTGGTTATTCCGGTTGCAAAATAGGTCACACATTTATTTAAGACCGGCACTGCTGTATTGGTGTGGTGATCAACACGACGCTGAAACAGGGCGGCGTGGGCGACATGTGCGAGGTCTCTAATGGCATTGTTTCTATATTTCGCTACATAGTCCTTTTGTCTATCAGATTTTGCTGCTCTGTTATGTGTCTGTAGCCGGCCAATATCCTGTAGAAAGGCACACGTATCTTCAATAATCCGTTGTCAGCACAGCTCACATTTCATTCATCTCGTACTGTTATCACGCTGATTTTGTTAATTTCAGATATTGGAGATTAAATTTGAAAAACTTTTGATCTGTTCACTTTGATCTGTGGTTGATCAGGGAAGCAATCAAAATGGTAATTCAAAGTGGGCTGTCTGCTGTCTCTCGTATTTTTCATTTTCATGTTCATTTTCAATCACACTCGTAAGCCGTTTTAGTTTAAAGCTTCCTCGGTTGGGAATATTACCCGAGCTACGACAGCTAAGGGACATAACAACGGCCTAATAATGCAGTAGGCACGCAGCAACCAGCTCTGCTATGTCCGATGACGTCTGGATACTTGTTCTGGTCTGGATACTTGTTCTACTGCTAAAATAATATACTTTATGCCGTATTCAATTGCCAAACGATCTATACATGCCTATATGTGAAATGAGGCAGACATTGCACGTTTACCTTGTCGCATTATTTCCCCTATGCGCCACATAGTTCATCCATCAGACTGCATTGTGGTCTGAAAAGCATCTGTCACGGCATGTTTTCCAATGTCACAACAAACCAAAATGGAGGACAGCTCAGAAGGTAATTTTTTTGAATTTGTAAATTGTACACAACGGGATCGACTACAAAAGAAGATTCAGAACAAGCAGCATACACTCAAGAATACATATATAATGGATTGTTATGGTAAGAATACCAACCATTTTCCGAACACCGAAACAAAAAACAATAGCGTCGCAAAAAGTTGAACGCGACCGCCCGTTCTGAGAAGCTTAACTTCTCAATCTCCAGATAGCACGCGAAGCACTATGCTATGATTGAGTTTCTCGATCAACTGTCATGTTATGTTATGTTTTTGCAAAAAGCCTGGATGTCCGCTTCCAGCTACTCTATTTCACCTCATTGTGGCAGTGGGAAATCTTGGAATTGAGACTTGCAAAAAAGCTGTCACGCATGCATTTTGTAAATGTAATTTATGCCGTCATTGTTCGCACTTGTTGGGTGCGGTGCCAGTGCTTCCGCGTCCATTCTACTGCCAGTGTCATGATGAGTATATAGTTAGCTGCCAAATAATCATAATGCAATGTGGCCTTGGGGCTTATAAACAAAAGTTAAGGCAGTTCGCCGTAGAAGTGCCACATAATGGGATTTGTTGCCCCAGCAATCGGTCCAAACAAATCACAAGGCTTATAGCGCGGGGAATTCAAACGTTCCTGTGATTTGTTTGGACCGATTTCTGGGGCAGCGAATCATATTACGTGGCATTTCTACAGCGAATTGATCAGTGTTGCAGTCTGATCATCATCCTGGAGTACATGAACCTGAGGCTAGGCTAGAAATTTAAATACCAATAAAAGTTTATAGGGGATGAATTTAGTAATAGTATTCTGCCACCACATCTTTCAAAGTGCAGTTTATTCCGTTGAGGCTGCCAAATTCATAGGGTGGTGGCACAATACAAAATTCTTTCTGTTTACGGTATATTTATAGCTTAGGCCAGGGATGTTTGGAAAATATTGCAATTTATCAAAAAATTTTGAAATGATTTTGGTAAGAAAGAAAATAGATGAGAGGTGGTACCTAATGGCGACTAAGATTAAAAAAATCCATCTTTAAACACAGTTCTTTTTAAAGGCGCATTTTGCTATCCACAGCCCTTGGTCCCCCTCGACTTACCTTTATTAAGGTATAGGCTATAAAAAAATTGAGATTTTGGTATCATCTGAAACCGTTAGCCAAACGTATCTGTACCTAATAATGTATGAAAAGTGTGGGATTAGATCTACTCTAGAAGGAAAGAAATTGTTGATTTTGTATTTTCTTTTCCCCGTATAAATTAAACAGAATTTTGCAACATAGTGGTCCATAGGGGGGTACAATGTACATTTGCTAAGTAACTCAAATGCACCATCGTATAACATAAACAAAAATGAAGGTGCTATAGAATCGCCAAATGAGCCCTCTTTGTACAGAGATAGTACAGGATGGGCTCCAAACTACGGTATAAGTGGAAATTTCCGCGTATACAGATATTTTAGCGATTTTAACAGTTTTGCCAAATGCGGGAGAATATAATTTCACGGTATTGAATCAATGCAATACAAATCATTGGACAAAAAGTTATTTTGCGAGGTTTTTTTTTTCGCGTTTTATGTTCATTCGCGAAAATAAAAAACCGCGAGAAAATTTCCACTTATACAGGGCCATTCCATGTCAACATCGAGGAGTGCACCGCAGCACGTCATGAATTTTTTCGCTTAAGTGTGGTAGACATTGATGAGATGAACATCCTGAAATTTGAGGTCATAGTCCATTTCGTTTTCCGCTAGAGCAATTGGAAATGTAGGGGGGGTCACCATCAAAAGTGCCGCCCAATGTGAAAAGGTACATGTTGAGAGGGTCACAGATTTGTAATGGGAACTCCCACAACTTTAAATCCTACCTAAGGTCATATTGGTGGAGAATACAAATCTGGCATCAGGAAAAGTAGTCTTAGCATGTTTACTTGAGAGTTAATGAGGGCCTAACTACTGCGCCTTTGCTGCATTCGGGCCCAAGTCTGGGGGGTCATAATCCAAAAAGTAGAAAATTTTTACTGTCCGTCTTTTGGTCAATCAGAGTACTCGTACAACTTAAACCAATACCAATTATGAACACATTAGAAAGTAATAAGTGGGGTACAGCACCTTGAAATGGTAATGGTACTTTTTTCACACAAGTTTTGACCCCCACTGAAAACAATGTTGGCATTCGACACAACCCCTCTACTTCATATATGTGAAGACATATCATTAAACAACCTTCTTGAAGACTAGCTTGGTGTCTTAATTTTTTTCACAAAAAAAATACATACTTCAAGTTACCACACAAAGGTATACGTTACCCAGAGGTCATTGTACATGCACCATGGTAATATCACCAATATCTTTCTATGGGAGATCATCAGCAAAAGTGTTCTTGTGCTGAAAAGAATGAAAGACATCAGTCCCACCACCCTCCAGCAAGCTGGTTCTTTCAAGATAGTTCTTTGATGATGTTCTTCAACATAATATGAATAAGAGGGGGGATGTCGCATGTCACCTGATTTTCAGGAGCCATATATTGTCCAAATGCAAAATTAGATTTTTTCAATAGGCTGTTAATCTCACTTATTAATTACCTAATATGCTTATTATTATACTAGTAGAAAGTCCCCCTTGTGACTCTCATTAACCAAGAAAATTGACATTAAAATGTTGTTTATCTGCGGAGTTCTGACCCCCGGCCCCCGAACTTGGTCCCGATGAAAGATATTGCCTTTTTCACACCCAATAACTTTAAAAGTAAAGGGGCTATCATATTTTTGATGCCAGATTTGAATTCTACACCATAAAATTCCCATCGTGATTTTCAAAGTTCGGGATGGTTCCCTTACAAGTTTATGCCTCTCAAATTGTCTTTCGCCTCGCACATCATTTTTGATGGTGACCCCCTAATTTTCGGATGCTCCATGTTGGGAAAAACGAAGGGCGGTATGAATCTCAAAATTTCGGGATTTCATTTATCAATCATTATCTATTCATCACACCAAAAAAGAAAACAAATCCATGACATGCTGCGGTGCACATCTCGAGTGTTTGACATGGAATAGCCCAGTAATGACCCGCTGGCAACTGAAATGAACTATACCACCACACTGTATTCATATGGGGGGTTTATAGAGTCCAAATACTACATATTTGTGGTATTTAGGATTTCTGAAATTAGGAAGTATAAGGGCTAATTACTAGGCGATATTTGAATTGCCCTTCATATTTACTTACATGTAATTTAAATTTATTTGGCTTGTTTTAATTTTAGTTGGATACGGATCGATTATTTCCAAAAACAGGCGAAAGAAGGAAGGAAAGAGTTGTTCAAAACTGTTTTCCCTTTAGACATAACTATAGTAAACAGGAAGTGGTTGTTGTGTTGTGTGGCCATGTGTGTGTAACCCTGAATTTACATGTAAACAAGCAACAACTCAATTTTGTGTAATAGCACAATCTACCTATCATATGATGTAAAAAGGAAATCACGTAAACCAATCAGTGTAAACAACATTTCCAACTTTTCGTGTGTTGCATGTGTTAGTGGAACTGTAATCATGGCCTTGATGCCAGAAAGTTAAAATTTCCACGGATGTGCTGTTGATTACATACATGTAAGAGAAGATATCATAGCTCCCACAATGCATTGCTAACCCAGTGGAGAATTTGTGCATTACAGGTAGTCAGTGAATCGTTAGCGACAAAACCTTCTTAAAATGCAGTTTTTTTGCGACGGTACTAGTTAATTTACATGTTTCATCTCTAACGATTCCCATCAGTATCTGTACAAAAACCTCCACTGGAGCAATGCATTTTGGGAAGCTATTGATATCGTCTCTTTGATTCATCCGCAAATTAACATAGTGGCACCTTTTCTTGTGGCCCTCTCCTTTGTTCCCTCTTTCTCAATATCAATCATATCATATCATATGTATCATATGACATCATGTTGGAGGGTTCTGTACTGTGGGTTCAGCTTATCTAGAGACCAAGTTTTACCATTTTGCAAAAGGTCAAAATTTCCTTTTGTATTTTTTCCGTTTTTATACAAAACCCGCTTTTCACGGATTTTCTGTTATCAATGAAAAATGCAACGAAATGACCCATATTTACAGTCTAACGACCTGTGCAAGAGTATCAAGTCACCTAGTCTCGCGTGTTCCACAAGTCGGTCGGCCCTCCACGACTCCAATGAAATTCAACATAAGTAAATTGTTTTGTGCTCATTCATTTCTCAAAGGTTTTCCTGCTTCTGCTCAAATGGTGCTCTATATGTTTATAGCGATAAAATTCCAAACCCCTGGGCCCCCAAGTTTTGCGCTCGACCCTTTTGTGTTTCTACATTGGAGTGTGGTGTCATACCTTGATCAAAAATCAAAACATCTCCTCGCACATGCTACTGCTATGCACAGTATGCAGCAATGACCCCGGCCGACCATTCTTTGTTCCCTCACTGACCTAATTAATTATTCATTGTGACAACCGGGCCCTGGCGCTTGCGCAGTGACTTGATTGTCGTGCCAAACAATGTTCTATTTTTAGCTGTAAGTTCTGCTTCTGGTAGTGCAGCTGTTTTGTTACTAGAAAAGAGTTGTATGATTTTTATCGGCCACAGGTCCACGGAATTGTAGAAGCGACTTCACAGCATGGTTAAATACTATCCACATTGTTTTAAAATGGTAAAGTGTAATAACTTTGGTTTTTATTTTTAAACAAAACCAAAAAAGAACAAATTAAATTTACAATATTTTTAAAATTATTGAACTATTTTCTGAGTTGTTGGCTTCATTTCCATTTCTCCGTGTTACAACTTGCCGATTCCGTGAAATTTTTTTTTTTTTCCGTTTCCGTACAACGGAAAACTTTGGTCTTTAACTTACATATGGACAGTTCACGTTGTACATGTAGGATTCTGTACTGTAGGGGTCAGCTTATCATATGGACATCACGTTGTAGGATTCTGTGACTGTCGGGTTCAGCTTATCATATGGACATCACATTGTAGGATTCTGTGCTGTAGGGTTCAGATTATATATGGACATCATGTGTAGGTTCTGTACGTTAGGGTCACTTTGAGTTCACACCACTAAATGCTGCTCCAATTCGTTCCTGTTACAAAATGGGCGAGATGAAAACGTCAATTTTCCTCAATGGAACATCTCAGTACCTAAAGCTAACATTCTGATTTAAGATCATCATATCTCCACACCCAATCAATCATGAAATTGGGTAGTTATCCCCAAAATTTTCAAGCGACTGGACCGCCAAAAGACTAGTATGCACCGTGGATCCTGGAGGTCACAGCACTTTTTCAGTCAGGTGTTCCCTGTAAGAATACGGTTAAAAATTGTTTGTAGGATCAAAATAACATAATCAATGACAACCTTTTTGATATCTCATACAGATTTTATACTTAATATTGAAGAGCAAACCCATGATGTGTAACCCAGATCTCGCCATTCTCTCAGTTTTAGGGTCTACTTAGGCGATTAGAATTCTCATTAGTTACCCTTTCCAGCTGTAGAATGACAGAAAAGGAAAGAAAAACGGCAGTGTTCCAAGATATGATTCTCCATCAATACGTGTTGTAGTACGTGTCCGTTCGAACAGTAATTATGACTAACATCTCAGATTCTGTCCTTATAAGGTTGCTTCTGGTCTTATCATTATGCAGTGGTATGTTAGGATACCTTACTTGTTGCCTAATGCAAAACTGATTTTTGATGTTTTTCGATTTTTGTTGATTTAGCAAATCACTGAATGTGTCTTTAATCAGAGGGTCGTGCATGTGCATGATCACTGTGCAGGACTTGATCACATTATAAATCGTGATTAAACCTAGTACTAAATGTAATAGCACTCTGATTACATTCCATGCGATCGGGATCCTATTACTCGATCGTGTTGTAAAAACTCCAATTCCAAAACTCCATCAAGGTGTTTTGCACACTGATTTAGATCAGCTTGCCCTGAGTAATTGCTATTACACACTATTGAAAATCAATAAACAGTGATCTGTTCCTCTCATATTTATTGTAAGTATTTACACAAAAGTTTAGGATCACATGACAAGAGATTATCACTAAATTTTGGGTTTGTTTTTTAAGCAAACTGACAAAAAAATTTGATCTTCCTTTAGTACAGGTAGGCTTAAAGGGGATGATCCCGGTTTAAGTATATGAAGTTCATCTTGATAGAAATTTGGCCCTCACCCAAAATCCCATCTGTCAAAGTTTTGCACTGATATTTCATTCCATTTTGTTGTGAGAGATAAAAACAGATTTTGCCAACCCCATAAATACTGTGCTAAATTAATATTGGATAACCAAAATAGGGCAATTTGCTCATATCATCCAAACCAAACAGCCTTAGCCTTAAGGATTCACAGGGTGGTAAGGTGGGTAAATTAGAAAAAAAACAGCATTTTTTCAGCCTATATCAAAATTGTGAACAACAAACCACCATCTGTGGTTCTGGGATGAGGTGATTAGCAATCGGACAATGGCACTTTTTAAAGGTGCAAGAGATTTCACATAACAGGGGTCCCTAAAAAATTGAAAACCCTGATTGTTGCACTAATGTAGAGCTTTCTACTCAAAAATATCTATATGTGAAAGGATTAATAATAATAAGCTGAGATATTTCTTTGGTAAAAAAATGTGTGAAATCTATTACTATAGGTAGCAAGCCTAAATTCAGCCTATTGTTTATTTGAAAATTAAGCAAATGAAAAATACCTAAATTTTCAAGACCTATGTTGTAGCCAAATACAAGTGGTACATGTAAGTAATCTGTTTGGGATCATCTGAAAACGTTGACACAATATATAAATTCCTCAAAATTTACGCATTGCACCTATAAACATTTCTTGTCTGTAGCGTGGATGATGTGAATAAACCATATTC
>JAMKCH010027721.1:0-17949 GCA_023653785.1 Ophioderma brevispina
TGATAAACTGACTGCAGGTTTTGAACAAATGTATCCACAAAGCTATCTGGCTCTCTGTAACATTAAAACCATGACATTTTTTTTTGAAACTGGTAGGTCTATTTTCAAACCATGATTTCACCATATCCGGTTCGAGATCTGGTCTATGCAACGACCAGATATTATTTTCTTATTGCACATAAGAGACCAACCACCTGTGGTCTTCCAGTGACCAGATTGTCTTTACGATAATATAGTCAGAGTCAGAGAGTTCAGCATCGTTAATATTACTATTCAGCCATTGATATTACGTAGTATTACGCAGATTGCCGGAACTATTAAGGGTGCACCCCCTTTACGTGATTGTGAATAGACTCAAGGGGGAAGGACATACAACCTAACAGCAACAGCGGAATTCAACCAATGTGTGTCAATGTGTGTCAATGTGTGGAAAACTGTCCATATGTGAGTTTCGGGGTTAATCCACGAACCCCGCACAGATTTTGAAGTCAATAATTTATTCCAAATTATCATGAAATTACTAAGAGGTATCGCAACTAAGGTTTAAAAGGAGATTTTGTTAAAATGACACAGAGATTGATATAGTAAATGCATGTAACAGTTCCCCAAATTACCGTTTGGAAAACCCCAAGCCCAAATCAAGCAAGTCGTGTCCTCCTTCCCCCCCCCCCCCACTATGAGCTGTGGTGCTGCTCTAATGTAGTATTTAATTTGTAACCATGCCTAATTCCCCTCAGACCAGACAGAATTAATACCTGCCCCACACCCCAATTCACGACAGACAATGGAGTAGGCCTATGTTATCTTGACAATTTATCCCCAAGCAAAACATCTGTACACAACACAGGCATGATGCATTGCAAACACCACACCACCATTAACTAACACAAACATCTACTTTTCTATACCCTCTTCCCTTCAACTTGTTATGGGCACACATGACAAGAAATTTATCACAAGTTCCTAATTATCAATTGCAAATCAAAGTTACAAATGGATTAATTTAGTCAATAATGAAAAAATCTATGTTTTGTCAGATACGCAAAATATGGAAATCTAAATTCAGCTGCATGGTTTAAAAAGCATAAAAGCAAAAATTAGGACGAAGTGGAAAACAAACTCAACGAGAACTAGTTGGGTATGATACCTGACAAAGTGATGAGACAGTTAGGTAAAATTCTGTGGGTTTTAATTCATTTTTATTATTTCTAATAAACCGTTCGTATATTAGTTTGATTCGACGGAAAGTATTGTGTCCTTCATTTCATTTATTTAAAAAATGTCGTTTTTCAATTTCAACTGAATTAAAGGCATATTTCCCCTTTCAGTGAGTGTGAAAACGGCACTTACTGACGTATTCATCCTATCAGATTGCACCATAGACTATTAAACACAATGTGATATCTATACCTCACAAATTCGGACAGTATTTTGTGCATATACTTGGCGATACAACAGTCAGACTGCTTTAGCCGAAGGTATGGTGGGAACATGCCTGAGCCGTTGATTGGGGTCCCGCCCTTTCCTCCATGGCTGGATTGAAAGCAAGTGAGTGTGTAGTAATAGGCCGCACCTTAGGAAAGTGCAGGAGATGTGGGGAGTAATATTTTTTATGAGTCGAGGGTAGAGTTGTCGAGTTCGGGTTCGAGTTGCTTTTAGAGTTCGAGTGACTTTTAGAGTTCGAGTTAGAGTTCGAATTGGTTTTAGAGTTCGAGTTGTGTTAGAGTTCGAGTTGCTTTGAGAGGTCGAGTGCTTTTCGGGTTTCGAGTACGAATTCCTTTTAGAGTTCGAATTAGAATTAGAGGTGCATCGAGTTAGATATAAAGTCAGAGTGGCTTTTAGCGTTCGAGGTTACGTTTAATGTTGTGATCTAATTTGTGGACCTTTACGAATATCACGAAACAAAACAACGGTCACGAAAAGTCAGGATGCTAAATAAATGCCAATAAATACCAATTTTTGCTGGCCATGAATGGCGAAACTAAATGATGTAGGAGTTTTTCCAGATACGACATCTATATTGTACCGGTCAAATAATGTTTCCGGGTATAGGGGTTCTAGAAATTTCTTGTAATTTTAGACCTTGAAATCAAAACTTTATTGCTGCTTTAGAAATTGTGGGTTCAAAAATCTATCTCAACTAAAGGTAAAAGATTGCTAAAGTTTTACCTTACAAAAAATAGGGACAGTCCCATATAGGTCGTCCGCGATTATGGAAGTGGTATAGACAAAAAGACAAATGATCCCCATAATTCCATTTATTTGGCCTTCCCAGTATCCAATGAGCCCACTTTTCAAACAAAATTTTGTTGCTCGTACCGTTGACCCTTTTGTATCTGTGTAGACAGTAACCATGGTCCGGCGTACTCATAGTCGGGAACAATGGTGAACATAGGGCAATCGATTCGAGTGGACTCTTCACACAACAGTAGTTTCACGCTTTATTCGTTATTCGTTATGGAGCCGGACTATGGCTACTACCGGACTATATCTGATTTCACACCGGTTTAAAAATCCCCGTGTCACTTTTCAAATGGAGTGCCCCAATAAGGCCCCCCCCCCCCCCCCCCCGTGGCTTCGCTCTAGCACGATCATGTTACCGTTTAAGTGGTGAAACAATTTTAAGGAGATAAGAGTAAAATATAAATGGCAACATCCCTTTAATGACAGAACAAAAAAAATGTGGCAAAATGGTTGAATGCTGCAGTGTGCTGATTAAATGTATACCCGGGGCTGCTTATGCAATCTTTCAGCAACCAAAATGACGCCAAACATGTCACATCTTTATGTTTAGAAAAACTGAACAAAAAAATTGAAAAAAGAATAAAGCTGGGCAAATGCAACAAAACCACCACATAGCCTTATTACGCTTTACATTGGTTTTAAATTTAGGGTTTTGCCGAGGAGGAGCGATATTTGTTTCCTATTAATTTGTGTAATTACACTAACAGTTAATATAGATAGACGGATTTCGTCTATTTCACTAAACAAAATTCGAAACAAATATCTTTCTTTTTTTCCAACTAATTGAGGACCGGGGTTCGAACCTGCGACCAGGAGCGAAAATGACGATCCTTAATACTAGGACTAACCAGGGATTTCTGGAGCTGTCAGGATTTGAATTCGGGGGGTGGAGGGGGTATTCGAAGTAGGACAGCGGGGATGCTCGACCCAAAATTGGGGATAGGTGTGCGCCCACCGGGTTAAAAAATAGGACCCATGTTATAGTGACCCAATTGTACAAAATATGGCACATTACCGTTGGTTCGGAAATTTCGACCCATTTATATGGTGGGCTTTGAAATTCGCATCATTCTATGGCTAGTAATCTTTGAAAAATCGGCCACATTATTATAGTAGACCTTTTTCGAAAAATTAGAAAAATCAACCATTTTCATTGTGAATTTTACAGGAAAATCAGAAAATCGACCATTTTAATAGTAAATTGTGACCAAAAAAATGATAATGACCATTTTTATGACTATAGTATAGCAATGACCTCGAAAAACGAACCATCTTACCCCTTAAGGCCTAGAGGAAAATCTGACGATCACCGCAAAAAGTTCATTAAGATTAGTTAAGGGAGAGTTGCATTGCGACCGGTTAAAAAGCCGATGCATATTGGTGGCACATATGTCGGCTACCTACCCACCCCCCCATCAAAACATTCATGTCACACGCCGTGTGGGTGATCATAAATTCATAACGTGTAGTTGCTGAATGCATGCAAAAACATAGAACATCTTGGGATCAGGCACAGTAGACGTTCAATTGACATATATAAAATCAAAATTTATTTATTTGGAATTGCATTTTTACAACAGTCGCACTCACCAACACGATGCATCCAATGTATATAAAAAACAACTGCAAACTAAAATCCATAAAAAATCAGAGATCACTCACGGGCCCTCCATGTACCTTGGACACGTCATGTTAATACTGCGCTGATACCTTTTGACTCCAATGGCCATCCATAACCCATACCGTACTGTCGGAATCTGTAAGGAAAGTTTTCTTCATACCATGGCAACGCATCGGGAACATCCCTGTCAATCATTTCGCTCCTCCGCACTTTCATTCCAGAGGAGAGGAGAGGATAGAGGAAGGAGAGGAGAGGAGAGGAGAGGAGAGGAGAGGAGAGGAGAGGAGAGGAGAGAAGAGAAGAGAAAAAGGAGAGAGAGATAGGAAGAGTGGAAAGGGAGAGGAGAGAATAGAGGGGAGTGAGTGAGTGAGTGAGTAGTTGGAGTGAGTGTAGTTAGTGAGTGAGTGAGTGAGTGAGTTAGTGAGTGTGATTGAGGCTGAGTGAGTGAGTGATTTGTGAGAGTGCCTCGTGGGTAAGATTGAAAGCACTGTTGTAGTGCTAATGTGCAATGATCTTGCAATCAGGTGGTGCATTTTTGTATGTTTATAATTTATATTTATATATATGTATATATTGTGCTTTTCATGTCATGTGTGCAATATTGTTGTATCTCTTGATGAGTACTGAATAAAATGAAATGAAAATGGAAAACCAATCGATCTACAGGTAGGGCCATGCGTGTCCGGAGGAATTTGTTTCTGGAACAAACCTTGATTGGAGATCCAACTCCAAATCTTGAAAATCGTTTGAAAGAACGTCGGACTCTCCAGACAGATCACCCGCTCGGAGCTCCTTCATACAAGAAAAGAAACCTAACAAAAGAACCTCGTTTGTTGTCACGTATTCATACACTCTCATTTGACCAAGTAAAATACTTACAACATGGGAATTATGTCCAATTCTATGTCATCATTCACCGTTCCTGGTATTTGCGACCTCATGCGTGCAATTTGGGCGATCAGCGAGATGTTTTGATCATTCACGCGCAACAACATATGTAGTTTTGTACGGGCCGTCACCCACCGTAGCATAGTTCCACATTTTGGCAGGGTTTTCATTATTTTGAGTGGTTTCGCATTCCATAGGTTATGTTTGCTGCTTGTTAAGTTGTTATTCGTCTCAAGAGGAAGATAGGCTGTATCTCAACATTTTGTTCGCCGTGTTTGGATTGTACAGTTGTTGTGTTTCCAAGATGTATTTTGAGTCTTTATTTTGTTTTTTCACAGACAAACAAAAATGTGCGCTTGGACGGATCGAACCGACGACTTAGTTTTTTTAAACACTATCGTGCCTGGCCATCTCAGGGAAAGATTAATAAATACACTCCTTATCTACCTGGAGGAGAACTAAGTATTTAAAATTTCAAACACAACTATAATGTATTATGTAAATATACAGTTCAGAGGCTAGCGCTTTGAAAGCGAAGGACACCTTCAGAACTGGCACCGATTGTTTGTTTTGGGGGGGGGGGGGGGGGGGGGGGGAAAATGATATCTATCGCTCCTACCAAACCTTGCCTTGACGAAGGTTGCGGTTCGAATCCGGCAAGCGCACATGGGGTTTTTTTTAACCACTATCGTACGCTGGCCTCTCCAGGGAAAGATTAATAAATATAAATCCTTTTCTACCATGGAGAACCTTGAAGGAGTTAAAATGTCAACAGGATGTGGATGTTGCGACGTAGTTAGAAAAAGTAGTGTCTGGAGGCCGGTATGATGATGGGGCGATGATAATGAGGACGTTGGAGAATGTGAGGAATGATCGTCCGACGTTGGTGGAGACGTTCTTGCAGAAAGGCGGGTTGAACCAGGTGATGTCACGTTTACGTTTGTGGGTCGTCCTGTTGCACGATTCGTGTATGTGAGTTCCATCGTTGTATCCGCTGGCCTTTCAGAGCGTCGTTGTAGTATGCTGATGTGCGTTGACAAAGGTCTTTGTCGTCTGAAATAATGAAATTCGTCGATTATGGAGGCTGGTAGGTTCTTGATGATGTTCGGTGGGTGGTTGCAGAGTCTGTTGTGGGATGGTCGTCTGCAGAGCGTGTGGATGTTAGATGGTCGGTCGTTGGGCTTGCGTATGGATAGTTATGGATGTGGTCCAAGTTGAGGAGATGCTGTCAAGGAGTTAGGGACTTTAAGGTTTGCAGTACTGGTGATGTTGGGCTAAGATCTATGAAGTCTTGTCCTGATTCTGTCGGATCGGTTGCTGGATGTTCGGTGTAAGCTGCTAAGCCGCCCGTCTCGTAGAGTCCTTTTTCCTCTGTCGAACTTCTTTGATGGATGTGTTGAAATATTCATAGGATGTTCAGTTGAAGGGGGAGGGGGGAGTCACAAAAAGTACAACAAATGAGGCGTTTTTTCTGAAGAGTAACTATAATACCCTGTTGAAATCAGCTTTCATAGAATTTTAAATTTTTGAAAAACTCGGTTCAGTCATCGAAAGCCTATTGTTAATTTTTGTGAAGGTGTCATATTTCAGCCCCAAACAAATTCCACACCGGGACTGTACACTGAGACTCATTACTATGCAAGCGTGAGGGCTTCAAAAATATGCCCACTGATTTCTTGGAACGGTATTCAAACCCTAAGCATGACATGTGCTTATGGATAATGTCATTTACTTTAAAAGTAACACCATTTTTTTATATGGAAACATTTAATGTTTCAAAATTGACTATGTTATTGTAGCCCTTTACATGTATTTAGGAAGTTTTAACTACATGGAAATCAAGCACGTTGAAAGAAGCAAATTGTTGAGTCAGGGCGTTTAAAATAATGATTCATCAAATATTATTTTGATATTTGGGTCATTTCTTCCAGTCTACCAGTGATGTAACAAGAGGGAGGGGGCAGGCGGAGAAACCATGTGGTTTTGTGGGATCACCTTAAAATACATTTTGACAACGGTAACACTGTAAACTTTTTACTACTATCATACTTTTCCTGATCTCTGGGGTGCAAGGAGTTTGAGTAGGAAATTCCGCCTCTTACCCGTCTCATCCCCTCACTAGTAGTTATGCCATGGTTCTTACTTAATTTAATAAAAATGGTGTAATTAATGGAGGATATTGCTGCAAATCCCAAAACTGAACTTCAATTGATCCAGGTGCCAGGTGCACCCCGTTGGATCTTCCACTAGGACACCCTATCTATCAATTTAGCAATAGAATTGCATATTAGTAACCCGCTTTGGACGAAGTTTACAAGTTCTATCCGAATACTGAATTTGCAAATTCTTATCGATCATGGTTGGTTGAACGATTGAAATGAGGTCACAATTAACTATGTATGCAGCTCTCTCTATCCAAATAAAACGGGAATCCTTTTTCTTTAGTTCTCAAGTAAACTAAACAAATCTCTGAGTCGAATATTGATTTAAAAGGACCTTTGGTTATTATAATACATTTGGAGGTTTACTACTAAATGGATATTTGTAGTCGGATAGTATCATAATAATCCAGATGAATATACATTTACTGATGCCATAGTTACCATACAATTATACAGTCAAAAGAGCTTAGCTTACACGTAGGAAAACGCAAAACATGTGGATGCCCTTACCGGGCATATGCGTGTGCCATTTGCAATTTGTAGGGGTCTTTGCAGGGTTATCTGTGTGTGTATCCGACGAATTGCCAGTAAGTAAGTAAGTAAGTAAGTAAGTAAGTAGTAAGGCCAAGTAAGTAAGTCCCCCCCAAGTAAATAAGTAAATTAAGTAAGTAAGCATTCCTGCGGTACGTTAAAATAGTTTCTTGCTTCGAAATCATCCATCTTTAAGGTATCATTTTATTAATTACTCCATATAGTTCAAAATGAACGTACTATAAAAGGGCTGCGACCAGAAATGAACTCGTCATTCAAGTCCAAGTCACTGGTAGGTACGTCTGCCCATACTCTGATATAGTCAACCTGCATTGCTGCGTCCTACCCGTTGTTTAGTTGGATTTCCACGTAGGATACCACTGGTCTTAGCCAACCAGAAATCCGCGGGGGCTGTGGAAGAGTATCACTCAATGGCTTAGGGTATGGTTGGTTCGTTAGAGAATCCACGAAAAGTATCCTCCGGTTCCGCCACCAGCAAACATATCAATTATGATGTAAAACTCATAGGTAAAAAGAAAGATTAGATAATTTCAATAATTATTCTGGAAATTCACTAAACCATACTAGATGTATACAAATCACAAAGTCCATCTAGTGCTAAAAATGTTCACGAGTAAAGTATAGGCTTTGGTATTTTTTTTTCTTAGAAATGCTATTGGACATGATCCATAAACATTAGGGGCGATTTCAATACTCAACTGGCGGGCGTTTTCAGGTTCTGCCAGTTTCGCGCGGTTCAATATTTCATTGAGTTTGCTGAATTACTTAATCGGATTAAAGGATTAGAGATGGGCGGATTGAATGAACCGCCGGAACGGGCACAACCGGAAAACGCCCGCCGGTGGAGTATTGATTTGGTCCTTATTTTAATAGCACATTCTTGCTTGACCCTATTATTGTGCAAGTGCAACAAAAACAAAACTTTTGTGATTGTGCCTGTGGTAGGCCTGCAAATAGATTGTTTTCTACTTTTACGTAGCGTGAATATGAGTCCTTTTGGAAGAACTTTTGCCATGCGAGATTTCATACTCATTAAAAATGTCGGAGTGGTAATCTCCTTTCTGTGTTTTTTTTTTTTTTTTTTTTTGTTTTATTACGACTTTGCTTCAGTTGGAAAACGAATACATTCTGTACGCGCATCACCGAGATTAAAGATTGATAGTCATTGAAGCAAAGAAACATGATCGTTATCAAATAATTTAAGCACGGTCTGGCTCTGATCATTCCTAAAATATAAAGCTAAGTCCTAAAGTAATTGGTATAGTTAGAAAAAAAATAATCATGGAAAATATGATACCTGGTCGCGTAAATGGCGCCATTTTATTAGGCGAGTTTTCCCACGGATTGTGTGTACCCGGAGGCCAGGTTAGCAAGTCTACAAACTTCATAAAAACCGTTAGGTCCTGGATAACGATCAGGATCTGTTCGTCATACAACGAGAAATCTAGGCAATAAAACGATGGAAATGAAAAAAAAACGAGCAAAAAGTAATAAAACCCAATACGCTACTGGAATCAACAGTGTTATCATGTAACTGTAAGCAAACAATCAAATATTAAAAAACAAATAATGATCATGCATGAACAAACAAAACAAAATCCATAAGTGCTCACAGTAAGGTGGAGCCTGAAAATTTATTCAGACGAAAAATTTCGAAACAGTGATAAAAAGGTGATCAATCCACATACTCAAATGCATAAAAAATGCATTGGATCGGGGAATGGGTCGTTATTTTCCGAGATACTAAAGATAGCGTCCAAGTGAATGCCATTATGAATTTTTTTTTTTTTTTTTTTTTTTGGTCGAATCAGCACACTATACTAAATATTTCTGTAAAGGGAAATTTTCACTGGAGAATAAACCAGTTCTAACACTAAGTTCGTCACATACTTTAATTAAAACGAGTTCTTATGCCTTTTAAAAAATGTATCATTTTATCGGAAAAATAGGGGGCTATTTTTAATTATTTACTTACGAAATAATATTTGGAGTCCATTCAAACTGTATTTGTGGACGGCATTTCCAAAGTTCTCTCCATTTACGGTCATGGGAAAATAAAACATGGAGAATCTTTAAAGAGTCCGTTCTCTATCTAATTCACCACATTTTGCCATGGACGTTAAGTCTCTCTACATATTCAATGGCGGTATGATCGCCCTTCAATACTTTTGAACAGTCACAATACATCACAATGCTCCACCACCACCACACTGCGCTCGCCCAAATTGGTTCTTACCACAGCGTGCTTCGAATTCAACGTCGAATTATACCAGCAATTCAGCGACGTTGCAAGGGAACTCGCATAGGTTGCAGTTTTGCTTGCCTCGAACAAATCCTCAAACCTATGAAGGCAGAAAGCTTGATATCTTTCGACGGTACATCGACGACTGCGTAGGTGTCGCTTCCGGATGCTGCCACAGGAAGACATAACAAATTTATCAATTATGAAAGCAACTACCATCCAGCCTCAGGTCACATACGGAAGTATCCACTCCCATGTATCTTGTCTAGACAACCAATGTCTCCATGCGAGGAGATCATCTTTCCACTATACGTATGCTACAAACCCACAGACTCTTGTTGTTTCTACAATACAACTTATTCTCATTCCTAGGCGGGCAAGAAACAGTACCCCGTAGTCAAAGTTACGCCGTGTCCGACATTGTGGCGATCACGATGGACGGTTTCAACAACCAAGCCACTTAAATGGTGTCATTCTTCCACCCAAAAGGGATCCTCAATCTGTCACAACATGCAGCAAGCCGATTCGCAGATCGCCAAGGAGACGCCTTAGAACCAAGCAGTCCTACCTCTGGCAATCGGGTCCCCTTGTGCTCACATACCACGCTCTAACACGCGTATCAGCAAGATCATAAAAAAACGCGAACATCTACAGGGGATATACAACCTGCAAGATCATTTCCGTACCTCCGCTGTGTTCCGTATCGCCAAGACAGGACCATTGGGACACCCTTGTCCATATCTTCCCGCAACAAGAGTAGAATCAGAAACGGGACCATAATGCCATGTGGGCGTCCAGATGCAAATTGCAAAGCATGTTGATTCTGCTGTCTCCAACAGCACAGGACCCAGAGGGCGATCACAAAATTCAATTCACCTGCTCCACCAGAAACGTCATTTACGCCATAAGATGTATTAAATGCAACGTCCTATACACAGAAGAGCCCAAACGCAGCATGGCAGAATGGTTCACCGAACATGTAAGATCCATCTCCTCGAGCTTCCTGGCTTACCTGTCGCACAGCATTTTGCACACGAACGTATCTTTGTCAAAGACTCGGTTTTAAAGAATTCGTGGAATGAAGGTGAAACTCATCCCTTGTTACCAGTTTGGCCCCTTAGACCCATTAGTTTATCTTTCTATAGAGTACACAGTTTACAAAGTTCTTAACACGACTACACACACCATTACGAGTCGACGATCCATCAATAAAAATCTTTGAAGTAGCCTTATGTACATGGGATAAGGAGAGGAAGCTAGCAGTATAGATTTTATAGCGTCCTTTTCCACAGGATACAAAGCGCTGTTACCTATTATTATCACGCTGCCTTCAGGAAATCGTCACAATCATTTCGCTTCCTAGGACGGCAGCCGGCCAGCGCACAATGCTTTCCACAGTTATATATTGTAATATTCCCCATAAGAGCTCCCCAGATTTCACTTGGGTCAACGAGATAATTGAGATTCAGTATCTTGTTATTTACGGTCTAATGATCACATTCCTGCTCTTTTCCACTGGACCACACGTGCTGTCATTCACAACACAGACTTTGATGTCTCCAACCCCATGGAATAAACGTTTCTTTTTATGCTTTAAAGTAGGTTCTTTATACTACTTATCTTTCCAGCCTATGAGCACTGTTTTTTTAAACAAGCGTATAGATAGAAATATGTCACTAACATAGCAAGGTGTTGTTTTCGCTATACGATACCTTTTTACCAGTTCAGCACTTACTTTGTGCCATGTGTTCTAGGGAATGCATTGAACGGTAGAAATGGACCCCAGTGTAAAGCTGAACCCATCTGGTCAACACCAACTGATGCGCCGCTGGAATCAGTATACCTGAGATTCCCTAATGAACAAAATATTACGCACGATATTATGTATCGTTTTTTGGCAAATCCGTTTTTTAATTGTTTACGGACACTCTAAAAGGGACTCAATATTTTGTTTACAAACAGACGTTTGAAATGAACGGCCGACCTGGGCTATGATATATTGCATCCTTCTCTCAAAATTTGTGTCTCGTCCAGATGCGTAAGTTCCCCTACCTATTGGATTCGAAAGAATATTATATTCGAACTTAATGTCGCCTCAAACTGCTGACCAACATCTTCAGGATTGCTCAAAAGAGGAGATTCCACTGAAGCCTATATCGCTAAGACAGAGTTGAGATCGTAAAGCTGCCATTTTAAAGTCTTTGCGAAGTGTGTCAAAGTTGTAAATGTCCACTGTCTTGATCCGTTTGCACTTTTTCACATAGTTTTTGTTTAAAGAAAAAAACTTTTTCAATGCTAAGTATAGGTCACGGTTATATCCTTTTTGTTAAAAAGTACTGAAAATCATCCCAGAAACGTATAAAACATCCACAATAGTTCGTTGTAAAAAAGAGGCAATTAAAGCTCATTAAGTTAAAATATAACCGTTCATTGTGAAAGTGGACATTATCAATTTGTTGAAGTTTTTTTCCATGCAATTGGGCATACCTAGTTTCACAGGATTCATCTTTTTTTAGTAAAAAGTCTTATTTCCAAGAAACACCACGAAACATACCACAATTATATTCTTTGGTTAAATATACATATAGATGCGTTATTTGTGAAATAACAAGCGGACATTATCACGGTTGAATTTACCTGAACTATTTTACTATTTCATGACGTTATATATTTCGGATGGTATTTTGAATTGTGTTATTCTCAGCTTTACCGCTAACAGGTCTTTCCTACAATAATTTCCAATTTCAATATTTTTAATATTTTTAATTTTTTTGATAAAAATTGAGGGTGTTGTTTCTTCATCCGGAGATGACGGATGGTAGTTGTTAGTGTAACTTGTTTTCAACTATACCTGTATGCCTTTCATCGATTGAAATCAATTTTGACTACATCCATTTCTAATAATTTTTTAAGTAACTGAATTGGAGTTATATATAAAGGTAAGATCATATTATTCTGCACTATAGTAGGAGGAGCCTTCTCCTGTGTCGCTAGGTCATTTCTGGCCTGTGGTGTTCATTGAATACCAATGCAGTAAGTAATCATGTGATAAAAACTGAATTATCTATTAGTCCCAGATAAAACCCAGCTAAAATAATCTTTTCGTCCCATACCTTAAGTGCCACTGACCATCTGTTCAGAGTCTTCAGTCTCTAAACACCTTTAAAACACTTCTATCAATTATTACAGACCATCTAAAATGGGTCTACGTTTTTTTAGCAATTTTGGATTGCAATTTATTGCTTTACCAATAGGTTACATATGAATGTTGTATATAATATTGTAGCCAATTTGAAACGTTTGAAAAATTATTGTGATCTTGTGCCATGGTACTGAAAGGGCCATGAGTGGTACACACAGGGAACAAACGTAAATGCTTACCGGTAACTTGCATTTAAACCAAACTTGGTCACAAGATGCAGGGTACAATGCGCAGAAAACCAGGAAGCCGATTTTTGATATGTTGATATGGCAACAGGAGCTGACCAATCAGGAAACTTATGCCATAAGTCAAAATTGAAGCCTTAATTCAAAAATCCGGCTACATGATTTCACAGCCCTTTGGACGCTTAATATCTGTGCCACACTTTGCAGTGGTACGACCTTTAGTTTTGGAGTTACGTTCGTTCCCCGTTTCATAAAATCCACGATTTTCCCATTTGAGATATTGAGCAAACGTAAATCGGAAATAATAAAAATGCAAAAATATTAATTTGGCCCAAAACTGGAAATAATTGTTCCTTTATTTTTAAAAAATAACCTTATAAATACATTTTCTTGAGTCATTTTGTGCAAAGAGGGGATGATCTAATGGGTTAAGTATGTTTTTTAAATAATCGTATTAATATATCCCGGGCGTGAGTGATAATTCAAGAAAAACCATAAGAAATGCTGTCGAGCTAAAAATTTCGAGTTGGTTTGATGCATAATGAATTAATTTAATGTTTTAATAAATTAATTGAAAAGCTTGTAATATGTGGTCATAATAATTAAAAATTATATTTGCTAAAAATCACAGGTGAGCACTTTTACATACAAATGTATACAAAAATGCATCGAACGTGTGAGACTAGCTTGCTAAAATCGAGATAAAATTGAACGGAATGTTTACCCTATTTACCTCAAACAAAAAGCAATGAAAGCGGAAAGTTTACAATTTCCTATCATTGCTATAATCTCAATTATGCTAGTTGACGCGTTTCTTCAATTTGAAACATGACCCACCCCTTGAAACTACACAAAATTCTAATTACACAGATCTTTCGCTCAAAGAGGGGAGTAATAGGTCTGTTTGATAGTGTCATCACCAGGTCACGTTGACTTACCACGGGATTCCACGATATCAATTTCCCCTGAGGCAGGCCATTCCCCTATCCATTGTCTTGGAAGAAGCCAAAATAGGTGAAATCAAAAGTAGGTAGTTGGGACAAAGAACGTCTAACTTAATTGTGTATAATAATAAAAGGACAGTATATATACAAATATTTGAAAATATTAAATACTCTCATTAAATAAAAGTTCCACAAAGTTTTAACGAAATAAAAAAAAAAAAAAAAGGGGGAAAAAACAAAAAGTGTTTTCTCGAATATGGAATAAAAGTACATACAGGCCAAAGCCAATCTCCTACTGCATTTGGCGCTCACCTCCACTTACCATAAGTGAACAATGAGTGAGCAGGTCTTAGGACGTGCTGACTGGATAGGGTTGATATAATTGTTTCCTGTTAAAAAAAAAAAAACCTACTCTTTAGGCATCCCCACCACTGATTACGGCTAAACAGATTTGCGGGAGATGCGCCTATTGAAAAAAAGAGAAAGACAATATTTTACGTTGGTATGTACCAAATTGTACACAAAACGTGAACTGTGGAATTCAATTGTCACCCTGTGGTGCATGTATGTCTGTTTCGCGCGCGTGTGCCAATGATTTGACTTCTGTCATGCACGGACAGAAAATATTAAGCATTCATTTATTACAAAGCCGGGTATTCAGCTTATTCCAGTTACCTCAGGTGATCTAATTACATTGGTAAGCATTCTAAATACGCAAAAAAACCCTGGCTTCGAAAAAAATGGGGCGCTTATTACTGGAATTTGTCTAAGTTCTTTAGCCGTCGTTCCCATATGCATGGAGAATCACGCATGTAATCGCAGCCAGTTCGATAAGGGTAGGGTGGAAACCCTTGCTGTCCCAAATCGTCCTGGATACCTGGGCATCATTGAAAAACAGTGTCTAAAGAATGAATGATTTGCTCAGGCTTAATAAGACACATTTTTTTTAAATATAAAAAACAAAAATATCAGGTTGAAACAAAACTACATCTGTTACAGACCCATAGTAAACGAGCACGAATATCATGACTTACGAAAGATATTACCAAGCTAGACCAATGAACCGAATAATGGCATAATTATGTCTTTCAAAAGTTGGCTCAAAAAGAAATATCAAAATTACCAATAAAATTGGGGTGATCACATATGAAAAAGCAATCACCATCAATGTCTTGTTATAAATAGGTCTATCAAAATTTCATAGGGAACAACGATCAAAAAAAAAAAAAAAAAAAAAAAAAAAATTCATTGAAAACTGGGCTGACAAATAAAAATGCTGGGATCCACAAGGAAAAAAACGCACAGAATGCGTTAGTAAGAACACTTTGGAATTGCAGGAATCCCTACACAAAATAGAGAAAATATTGATATAATAAGACAATTGGAGGCAGTTCAAACGCCGGGTAGCACACTTTGCTTGCCAACAAGTAAGAGAAGTGCTCGAAAAGCTCGGCTGGTACAATCTCGAAAAAAGAACGATCAATTTGAGTCAAAATGATCAGTTATTAAAGGCCATGTAAAAAACTCCCTGAAATCGGTCAAATCAAGCTAACATACCGTAGAGTAACTCGCACATTTTTTATAGTTCCAACCCGGACTAATTCTTACAAGTACTCATTTTACACACCGACAATTGTTGAATGGAACTCCATGCCCGACATATTTTATCAAACATTCCCGGATGACGGCCGATGCTTTCAAAACTCAACTTTGAGAAAGTGACCGTGCCCTGTCACAAGTTTAACAATACTTATTATCACCGTCCACTTTCCTTTAAATTCCTTCACTCTGACCCTTGGAAGTAATGGAAGATTCCCACTGTATCCAAGTATCAACGAAGAAGATGAAAATTTCCCGAGGTCTCAACACAAATGACCAAAAGGGACTCTCATTTCACCTTATTGTTAAATCAATGCTCCTTTTTGTCATGCCCAATTTGGATAGCAATGGGTCGTTTTCTCATTTTGTGGGAAAATTAGTCAAATTTTCTCAATCGGAAGCCAAAATTGTCAAAAATAGTCGGAAATTAGTCAAAATTTCTTCAATCTGAAACCAAAATGTCCAAATTTGCTTCAAAGTCGACATTTTATGAAAAATGGCAAATTTGGGTTAAATTGGCCCAAGAATGTGGCATTATGGTAGAGGACGGTCCCCCTTTTGGCAAAATGGTATAGCTAGGTCCTACTTCAGACTCTCGGAGGCACACGTCCCTACCCCAACCAAATTTGAGACCCACCGGGGGGGGGGGATTTACTCCTCCCGAAAAGTCCAGGGTTCCCAGGATCTACACACGTGATTGGTTTGCATATTTTGCATTTTTTGTCCTTTTTTCGAGGATTGCGACCAACTTTCGCCTCAATATTGGCCAAATTTATTTAATTGGGCTAATTTCCGCGCGCTTCCCGAGCATTTGCTTCCATTTAGCACTTGTTATTGAAACAGGTCAAGGGGTTCAGTTCACCTCCGAGATTCACGGGAGCGCCCATCCTTAAAGCCAATCCCTACTACAGTCAAATGGTAAATTGCTCGATATTTGGTCTTACCCCAAAGACTGAGCGTTCCACTGACATAAAACCTGTCCCATAAGTATCCTCTGTCAGTGCTGGTGGAATACATTTGCATTTTGTAGAACTATACATTTGATATGTAAAACAAACAGACAATATTTATTTCGACTTTCTAATCAACCCTTAGCGAATAAAAAGATGAGTTTTTTTGACCGTCCTAGATGGTGTCAAAATGGATGGGTATCCCATATTTTGAGTGGGGATTCCGGCGTAGCCGAGGCTGCAGGAATATGGCCCGCCGGACTCACACTCCACCTACAACTGAAAGGGCACTCGTTCATTGGACTCTTCAGCGCAACATTAGTTTTCCCACGCAGGCACCAACGCTTATTCAGTTGTCCGTTTATGGATCCCGGAACCCGGACTGTCTCCGTGCAGACAATAATCCCTTTACAAACCAGTATCCACTCGAAACACTTGAACTTTGATCTAAACCATCAAATTTCTTCTTAACATGACATTAACCATGCCGACTAAATAACAATATTTCTTATCCCTCCGTCCCTAAAATAAGCCTCATTTTATCACTATAATAACGTTTTATGAGAGCAGCGGTAAGAAACGGGTTTGTCAACAGGCTACAGAATTGTTGTCGCTGTCTGTGCAAGGGCATAATTTAAAATTTTGCCGTTGAAATTGTATTTCAATAGGTGCATCAAAGCGCAATCTGTTCGCTCAGGTATGGTATTGGGTTGCTAATGACGCATTGATTATTTTGGCAGCGTTCTGGCTCAATGCTTGGTGTTTTTTCACACTTTCATCTGTTTCATCATCACAATGCTGACGTGTGGGTCAGATTTTCCGAAAACTTGGTTCTAACTGGAATGGTACTTGTTTTATTCGGCCACTTGAATCTCCATGTTCGTGTCCCAGTTCACTGTTTATATGGTTGCTACATCGTTCTCAGCTTAGGTTATATAAATTAATGCGCTGTAGTTCCGCCTCGGAACATTCGGTTGTTTGGATCAGGTCATCAAGAAATTATTTATGCAGTTTTTGTCAGTTTCCATTCCAATAAAATGCTCGCGGATCAGGCAATTGAGAAACCAGTGTTACTGGAACATCATCAATGGAACATTATTAGACGGGCCATATCACCTCGCATGGCCGTAGATCAAGACGGTTCAAGCACTAGCTCAGTAGTGTAAGCAACGTATCTGTAAGTTCGTTGAGCCCACCGTGGAATGTGTAAAGTTGTGCCAGCACAATGGTGATCGCAGCCATAAGCTTACCGTGAGGCCTATAAGGGCAAGGACCTGCGTCATGATCAACACCCTTGGTTTCAACTTCAAGTGCAAGGACAGCCTCCGTTAGCCAATGTACAACAGTTAACGTTGCAAGG
>JAMKCH010027722.1:0-36390 GCA_023653785.1 Ophioderma brevispina
CAGTAAAAAGATCCCGAAAACGACAGCAATTCGCAATGCGTGTACGCACATATGAAAGGATACAGCAGGACTCGAATCGTTTCCGTGGGATCACATCAGGTGATAGATCATACATCATAAACTCGAGTCACGCAGTGGGCGTTACGATGGATTGGGCAATTAGTACCTCCGTGGCGGGCTACACGCGGATGGCAGAAGGCCTGGACTTTCTGAAAGAGATCACGATTCTTACATGACTTGCTATTAGTATGATGTAAGGAAGTTAATTGTAGCCAGAGAGCTATGGACAAACCATTTGGTATCATTATTGTGACACAATAATAAACTAAGAAAATACAACGATACCAATCCCGTTTCAAAACTAATTCGAGAAATTACTGTACATGTGCGCAGCAGTATCATGGCGAAAATATCATTCACTCAATTCTAATCTTTTAAATATTGACCTTTTAAGCAGATAAGGCTTGCGACCTCCCATAGAATCTGTAGTAATCTGTCATAATTCGCATATAAACTATGCAGACAACTATTTGAGTGTTTAAATATGTATTTGGTCAGTTTATACAGTCGAGAAAAACATGTGAACACACTTGAAAAGCATCGGAGCATTCTGAACCTTTACCTCAGTATGACCTTGAGAAGATTTCCATTATTTCCTATAATGTATAATTCAATGTATCATTTGAAATTGTAATTTAAAAAAAGAAAAAACCTAAAAAATTAAAAAAAAAAAAATATTTTTAAACAAATTAGAACAATTTAGAGTTTGACTCCCGTACAAACTTCTCACCCTTATTACTCAATTTCCGGGTGTTTTTTTTTTATTTATTTTGGCCTACATGGGTTGTCCACATTTGTCCTCCATTCTCCCGCAGTGTATACAGCGGTTCACTCCTTCCTATCATACATAGAAATATTTGTAATTACGATCGCACGCAACATTTGGAATCTCAACACCTGCTCTAGTTATATAAGGTAGCAAATGTTTGATTTACTAATTTTCACTACTACATTATTATTTAAGGGAGTAAAAATGGAAATGGTTTTTAAGCCGCCGTTTTTATGGGTGTTGTATAAAAAAAAAATGTATTTAAATTATGCACTCAAAACCATATCAAATATCCAATATGTGTGTAGAATTTGATATTAAAATAGGTTTCATAACTTCTTAAAGCCACTATCAGTCATTCGTTCCAAATTCAAAATGCCCATTTTGTCTCTTAATGCTTTTGTTAGGTCACTAAAACGTTATATTACTTTTCTTGTGAAAAACAGACACTTAAGCATTTTAAAGTGGTGCTGAAGCTGCCATTCTAAACGTTTCTGGGCCTTAAAAAAGTCGGATTCCGACTTTATTAAAAGTAAACAAAGCATAAAAATCATAATTATCTTGAACAAATACAGCGGATTAAGGCTTGCCACTTACAGGGTCTGTACTTACAACAATTTCCAATAACAACAGTTGCAAAGTGGACTTGATGAAAAATAGGGGGGGGGCGCGATTTTTTTTACATCGTAAAAAATCGCAGATAGGGCCTTTAAATTTTTACAGTTCTGAATATGATAAAACTTTTGTGTGTTGTTTCTTCCTTAGGGAAGGGGAATTATTTACGCCAGGGGGAGATGGAGCGATTTAGGGGGGAACCCGAAAAAATTGTGTGAGAGGGGGGAACGTGAATCATCAACGAGAGAGGGGGAACTTGACAAATTTTAAATGGGAAAATCAGCATGATCAAGGGGGAACGTGAAAGTTTTGAAACTGAAAAAACGCGGGGGTGAATGCGAAAATTTTTGCCGAAAAAGAAGTTGGAAAATGTCCTCCATGGCCCCCCTTGCATAATAATGACAGCTCCCTTAGTCGTATTCCAACATTGAAAGCAAATTGAAGGATTTTTTTTATTTTGTTGATAATTAAGCCGATGTCTGTTTAAAGAGAACGAGGAGACACTAGATGAGCTAGTAAATCTCAATTCCTTGGTACAGTTCAGTAGCCTTTATTCACCAATGTTATTTAGAAAATTACCGGGGGAAATACACACCCTGGTTTTTGGGTATGGATATATGATACCCAGATCACACAGTTGTCATGTCAATGTATGCACAAGTCTATCTATATAACGCCGCAGCCGAGATGATGTTCACCATGTAGCGCCAAATGTCCCTGTTTGTAATTAGGTGGGATCTCAGATGGATCCTGCTGGCATGTATCGAGCAATCACATCAATGTAGTTAAAGGGGCGTCGACCCCATTTTTGGCATGGTAACTTCCAACATGTGACGTCTGGAGGACTGCTTGGTCAATCGCACGATGACAGTGACAGGCAAATCGTGCAACGGCGTTGGGGAAAAGAAGATGAAATTGGAGGGATATCTCCATATATCTGTGCTTGGTCTTGTGCTCACGCAAGGATATTTGTTTTGTACTCGCATTAGAAGCTTGTGTAGGTGCCCTCAGGTCTATCCTGTAGCTCTTTCTTCTGGTCAAGGTCTCAGATCCATTTAACAGAATACTCTCTACCCAGGCTCTAAAGAATTTCAGCCCGGCCGAATTGGAGATACCAGATTACCATAAGTGGTGTATGTAGTTTATTGCAGGCCATTTACCAAACTTGGCCTTTCGTGTCAGGAAGTCTTTCTTGCTGTCAGGAACATAGGACCATTTAGTACTTGAAGTCCTGACCTTTTGCGTTGGCTCAACCCACTGAACTGCTCTGTCTTAGTGGGAGGAGCATATTGTAACTAATAGTGAGATTTCCAGGAAGCAGCGCCCCAATTTTTTTTACACCGGGTGTTTTGCATATTTAGAATGCTTCCGATGATTTAAATCACACCTGAGTGAATAAGCCGAAGTGCTTCTTTATGTAATAGATGATGATTAGGGGTATTTTTCTGTCGTTCACGGGACACAAATTCACAACGCACGTGTTTTAGGGGACGATACGGTAGTCAAGCAAGTTCAAAACAAGGTTTGCGGTTCTTCTTTGTACTTGTTGTACAATAAACATTCGAAACGTTAGTGGTGGTGGTCTACAACGATCCAGTGCAATTTGAGAGAAATTCGTTTCTCCTTATAAAAAAATCTCCTAGTCCTTTAATAGGACAGTAAATCCTAAGTCACTTCTTTGTTGCCCTGCGAATCCATTCCTGCCAATCGTTATGGCCAATAGTATTAAAACCTAAAAGATACAAATTGCCGAGGTTTTGTAACAGTAAGGCGACCTACGTTCAAGATACCGGGCGCTAACATGTTACACACATTGCGGTTAAATGGTCTATTACCTTGCAGCTCAACACATCGCTGTGCCCCCTCGTTAAGGTCAAGAGCACGATTTCCTTCCTTATTCAGCATGAATGCTGCATTCTTAAAATGACGTTAGAGGTCCAGGTTGATGTACCCAGACCTCTTGGTATACTCCCCAAAGGAAAGAGCAAGAGGGGGTCAAAGAGTTTCATACATTCAGTTGACCACTAATCTTTACATAGGCTTTTTCAAGCTTCATAACGGCGGATAAAAATTGAAAATGGTATTGGATATTCAAAGAAATACAAAAGGTTTCCCACCAAAGGTGACTCCTCCATATATCTCATCTTATGTTATGATCTTTTACAGCTGATCTTTAACACTCTTTGCAACAGTTGGTTGTATCTATCATCCAATGATTTGTTCTCAAACATCTTTGTTGTGGTCGAAAGATGCGGGCGCACTTGCTTATAAGCGCGCTCACATTCACAAGCACTTGCCAGTGGCACGCGAGTTACGCGAGTATCTGGAGTGGAAGTGGCGGAGTGTACTATTTTTTCCATTTCTTTGTGACAAACTATTAGGGCTAAGGATGTTTGGTTTTGGATCTTGCTGAGCAAATATATGCCCTATTTTCGTCTCGACCAATATAATTGTACCAAGGAATCTATGGAGAGTACAAAATCACGTTTTTAGCATCAAAAGGGTGAAAATCTCGGCGGTTGTAGAAGGCCATTCTTTCAAGATGAAAAACTTTATATACTTAAAATCATGGCACCCCACCCCCTTTCAAAAGCTGGTCAGAAGGAAAAATGTGACGTTATGGATATTCGAAAACAGTTTTCTTTGACTATTTTTTTCTGAAACTGAAAATCGAATTGACAAGAAAGTCCTATGGGAATAAAAAGACAACAAAGTATATTTAACTGCATTAAACACAAAAGGACACAAAAGAAGACGAATATAATTTGGGAGTGTGATGCCAAACACAGGGCTGTGCTGCAAAAAACACAACATATTACAATCATAGGACCTCTCAAGGTTTGCGCTGTCATGTATGCATGGTGTGCTTGTATAATAAGAAACATTAGAAACCTAAGATCCAGTGTGAGTTTTTAACACGTCATTACGGCCACATTCGCAAAGTCAGTTCAGCTTGATTTTACGTGCGCGTTTTGTCTGTTCCACAGTGGCGGCGCCACAGACTTCTTTTTCTGGGGGGCCCTTGGGGGGTGAAATTTGGGGGGAAATAGGGGGAAAGTTGAATTTTACGGTGAGTCAAAATATCCAAAGTCGGCGATTTTTAACCAATTTGGCCCCAAATCACTGATTTTTACCAAATTGGTGATTTTTTGGCCAAAAAAAAAGTCATTCCTTTTTCTCTAACCGGGGGGGACTGGGGGCAAGAAAAATATTAGGGGAAAGTGCCCCTCCCCCGGAGACGCCAATGCTTTGCCATTTAACAAAGGTAAGAGTTAAAATCGATTCGGTGAAATATTTTAAAGGTTAAAATGTAGGTTTACTCACGAAAAATCACGTCTCATCTTTTAACGTGGTGCCGGAGGTAGGTACAGGTGCAATTTACACTAACATTGACATTAAGAGACATAAACTACAACCTTGAAGTTGAACATAAAATGCTGAGGATAGTGAATATATTAAAGGAAAAAGAGCAAAAGAGTAAGTAAAAAAACTTCAGGAATATTATCTGTCGAATATGAAAAGTTTTACATCTTTGTTGGGGTCAGTTCTGACAACAAAACTCAAGATGTTGCCTATAATATTTCCTGTTTCCAAAGGATATAAGAATATTATAGGGAGGAATCGGATAATGATGAGAAAATCACATGAAAGAAGAATAGTCCAATTATATATTACGCGGGTTCTTATATATTGTAATTTTTTATAAATGTCTGACTCTGGATTGTATGTTCGACAGCATCGTCGCTAGGAATTTTATGGGAAACAGGGAAGACACCTCTACAGCGTGCATCAATAAAACGAGGATTGGAAAACAAAAATACAGTTATTTAAAAATATAAACCACCTATGTTCATCCTGTTGTTAACACTCTTTTAAAAGAACAGTTTCCGATTCTTCACTATGCTTTTAATCCCATTTCATTTCACTCTCCTGTACAGAGATTTCAGTGGCGTTAAGAGATATAAATTGTAAGCTGGTCCGATTTGGGAAATCACAGATATCTAAATGGTTTTGAATTTAGAAGTGAGTCTCACAAAAGGCATGATGGGGACCTACAATAAATATTATTTTAATTGTAAAGAAGAAAGCAGCCGTAAATTGTTTGGAAAACTGTTAATTTTTAATATGCTATCTATAAATGGGATGGGAACTTTTTTAAAACAACGGACCAGGATTATTGTGATCAAAGATTTTCCATATACGCATTTGGACATGACTTCTGAAGGGGCAATTAATTTCCAAAAACTTTATTTCAATTCCAATGCGGGTCTTGTTCATTTATTTGATAGCAGAAACGACCTTCGATGCTTATTGAAACAACGATACTCATTTTTGTAAATTAAGTGGACACTTAAGTTGTTTAAAACAAGTTTTGTTCTGGATTAATTGTCTTCATTGAATACCTTCGTTGGGTAGGTATGATACATCCCCGTGCACCACCCACAGGAACTGTACCACACCCAACCTTTTTTAGATGCCTTTGGGTATTTGTTTTTTACTCTAATGCTTTCACAAAACCAAGATGGCGGCAATATGGCTGCTAAAAGTGGTAAAATGTGAGGGGAAAAAATCGAACATTGACCAAAATTTGTGATGGAAAGAAAAATGAGATTATCAGTAATATTTTTAATACATAGAAACTAATTTAAAGCATGCTTTTGTTCTGTTTCAATGAACTAAATTCAAGATGGCCAGCAAAGTGGTCTAACATTTACTATTGCGATTGTTCACCGTTTAACACACATTTGCGGAGGTATAAATAAAAAGAAAATACACACTTTGTTTAAATCTGGAGGAAAAAAATAAATTTATAACTATGGTAATTTATATAGCGATGGTATGCCACTTTGGGTATGGCATGGGATTTAGCCGCTGTAGTCAGCAACAAGACCGGTGGAAAGCAGATATAGTCCGGCAGGAGCCACAGTCCTGGGCCTCCATAGCCAGGGGTGTCCAACCTGCAGGCCCGGGGCCATTTTTGCGGCCCACTAAGAGCTCTCATGCGGCCCGCGTCCCAGAAAAACTAAAAGCATAAATATCTTAAATAATAGATTTTAACAAAAGTCATTTGAATTAGTCAATTCCACAATCTAAAACCAAACTTTTTCAAAATTGTTGGAAATTAGTCAATTTCATCAATCTGAAAACCACACTTTATAAAAAATTGGGGAAAATAATTGTCAATTTGCTCACATTGAAACCAATGTAAGAGTAAATACGATTCGGTGACTATTTTAAGTTAAATTTAGGTACTCACTAAAATTACAGTCTTAATCTTTAAAGTGGTGCCGAGGTGGTAGTTAAAGGTTGCTGCAATACACTAACATTGACATTAAGAGAATAAACTACAACCTTGAATGTTGAAAAAAATGCTGAGGAAGTGAAATATATTAAGAAAAAGATATGAGGCAAAAAAGCGTAGTTAAACATAATTCAGAATATTATCTAAGTCGATATGAAAGATTTACATCTTGTTGGAGAGGTCATGTTTTTTCTCTGACAACAAAAAACTCAAGATTTGTTTTCCTATAATTTACGGTTTCCAAAGAATATAGACTATTAAGGGAATAGATTAATATAGATAAATCACATTGAAAGAAGAAATGTCCAATTATATATTACGGAGGGTATTAATATTGGTAATTTTTATTAAATGTCCGTTTACTCTGACTTTATGTTTCGACAGCATCGTCTTGCATGAAGCCGGTCCAGAGGGAAAAAGGGGGGCGAAAGAAATAAGACGAAAAGAGGAGGAAGCAAGAAAAACGAAAGGATGGGAAAAAAAAAGAAAGTATTAAAAATATAAAACCAAACCTATGTTTCTCATGATGGTTAACACTCTTGTTAAAGAACATTTCCTATTCTTCACAGATGGTAGGCGGAAGAAAAGGTGGAGGTGAAGTAAGCCAGAATTGCTGGGGATATCAACCTCACGAGCCCTACCCCTCTGTAAAGATTGGCACATGCAAGTGAGCGGGCGGTAAGAAGAGACGATAAGGGGACCACGAGACCGAGGGGAACCCGACGGGGGGGAAAGATAAAGACGACGTAAACAATCCTCACATCGGGCCCGGGAAAGCGTGAGAAGATTTTGGTCATTTCAAGTACGGATTATCGGGAGGAGAATCCCTCCAACACTACGAAAAGGATCGGGGGTAGTGATAAAAGAAAGACCGGTAGGGGAAGGGGAATATTAGTAAAGAAGAACCCAAGAGGAAAGGGGGGGCAAAGGGAGAGGGGGAAGAGGCGAGGCGAGCAGATGGAAATTGGGCAGGGCGAGAAGGGGAGGAGAATAGAAAAAACCGAGTAAAAGTACTGAGGGGGATCAAAGAGCCTGTGCACAACTAGAATAGAAGAATTTGGAACATGATTCTGAAGGGGAAAATATCATGTCCAAAACTTTATTTCAATTCCAATGCTGGTCTGTTCATTTGATGTGAGAGACGAAGAGAAGAAGAAGAAGAGAAGCAGAAACGACCCCTCGATGATATTTAATTACAACGATACTTAAGTTGGTTGTAAATTTTAAGTGACACTTTAAGTTTTTCTAAAAACAAAGTTTTGTTCTGGATTAATTGTCTTCAATGCATACCTCAGGTGGGTATGTATGATACATCCCCCGAAAAAAAAAAGGAACGGAAAAAAAAAAAAGTGGAGAGAGGGGCCGAAGGAGAGGGGCGAGGGGGGGGGGCAGATTACAATGAGGCCAAAAGAAAAGAGGCGCGGAAAATATGGATGATTGGCAAAAGTGGTAAATGTGAGAAGAGAAAAATCGAATATTTGCCAAAAATTTTCTTGAGGAAGGACATTAAAGATTGAACATGTGAGAAAGAAATGAGGACCTATTAAATCGGAATTATCGATAATAATTTTTTAATACATAGAAACTAATTTAAAAAAGCTTTTTGTTCGGTTTCAATGCACTAAATTCAAGATGGCAGCAAAGTGGTCTAACATGGTATATTGCCGATGTCAAACAGTGGTACAAAAATTGGGACAAGTATAAATTAAAAAGAAATAACACAATTGTTGTGCATCTGGAGGAAAAAACAATTATAACCTATAGGACATTTAATTTAAGCGATTGTCTGCTAAAGGGGGAGTGGCCCCCCCCGATAGGAAGGGGGAGGGGGAAGTCGGTACGGCAGAAAGACACAGGACGGGGGGGGAAAGCAGACATGAGTACGGGCAGGAGGCCACAGTTCGGGGCTCAAATTAGAACAGGGGTTTCCAACCTGCGGCCCGCGGGCCATTTGCGGCCGCTAAGAGGCTCTCATGGCGGCCCGTTTGTCCCAGAAAAACTAAAATGCATAAATATCTTAAATAAATTCGATTTTAACAAAAGTCATTTGAATTAGCTTCAATTTTCCTTCAATCTAAAACCAAACCTTTTTTTAAACATTGTTGGAAAATTAGTCCAATTTCATAAATCTGAAACCAAATTTTAAAAAATGTGGAAAAATTCGTCCCATTTGCGTCAACATTGAAGCCAAAATTTTTCAAAATTGTTAATAAAAGGTCAACAAAAAATGGAAAAAATTTTTTTTTTTTTTGGTGTTAAAGGTGCAAACGAGAGATTTTGGGCACCCAAAATATTGCGCCATAAGAAGTATTTTAATTTCCTCTAGATTCGAACTCAATAGATTTCTACCTTTATTTGGCACAGAATGTTCTTCGAAGACGAGGCGAGAAAACAATGATTTTGATTGCTTATATTTTCAATGTAAAACCTAGGCTGAATTCGTATTTGCTCCTATACGAAATTACAAATTTCACAAATTGTTTGTACCAAAGAAACATTTTCTCAGCTTAATCATTTCGATGGGGATATTTTTGATGGAAAGCTTACATCAGGGCAAAAACAGTACTTTCGATTTTTAGGGACACCTGATATGTGAAATCTCTGTCGTTGCACCTGACCAAAAATCTGCATCCCTGGTATAGTATGGGTCCCTTTTTTTCAGCACATATTGCTATATATACGAGTTCTACTTCCAGACTGTTATGGCACGTCATAAAACCAACGACTAAAGAGCAGATTATTACTGTTTGCTGCCCGCAGTAGGTGTGGTTCAACCAATGTGGCCCATGCCGTCAAAAAGTGGACACCCCTCCATAGACGATAACGAATAAAGAGGATGAACTATGTTGCGATAAAGAGTTAAAGAGTACGCTGAATTGAGTGCTCTATTTCTTACCGTTGTAGTCGGACTCTGAGTACGCCGAGGGACTATAATTACTTCTACACCGGAACAGTCCCATAGAAACTTAATTTAAAAGCTACTTTTTGTTCGGTTTACCATGCACTAAATTCAAGATGGCAGCAAATGGTCTAATTCCCGAAGGAATGTCATGAAGTATTTCCGAACTACAAGTCCACGGTAAATGATATCATAATCCATTATTTTAAAAAAAAGAATGAACAATCAGGAAAAAAATTTTTTTTTTTTTTTTTTGTATTTATTTTGATAACCAGTTGCAGAATTGCATTTGCAATCTAAAGTGGCAATTTAAATGGACTATATAGAGCCTAGTTAATGAAAAAAAATGATTTTTGTATAAAATATTTTTAAATGACAAACAACTTGGTTTTTAAATTACAGAATCTAGAAAAACGGCTGTGAAGTAACTGCTGAAGTAAACCAACATTTCAATAGCGATTGGCCCCACCACTTTTTAACACACACTTAGATATATGATATGGTCATCTTGTATAAACCTGGCGATATCCAAATTAAAGCAAAAAATTATAACCTATAAACATTTTATATAGCGATTGCCCACATTGCTTTAAACACACACTTGGTAGTATAAATAAAGAAATTTATTGTGTTACAAATCTGGAAGGTATATAAGAAAAAATTATAACCTATATACATTTCATATATAAGCGGATTGTCCACCACTTTAACATACAACTTGGTATAAAGAAAGAAATACAATTTGATGGCAATACGGGTCCCTGTAGGGGGTGGGATCGCCTGCATAGGCACATTGACCTAATGCCATTGTGCTGTCATGTAATTTGCACGCTTGTTGTGAAGAAGCTTAGACAGATCAACCTTAGATGAGCTCTAATGGCCTATGACCATCAACAATCATTTCCTTCTTAAAAGCATGCCGGTCCTGGTTGAGAATTTCCTTGACCTTGGGCAAATCAATAGAGAAGTCTGCATATTCTTCAGGTAATTACCTCAAACATCTAATGCCAAAAACTATCTCCAAAATTGGCATAACACTCCTGGTAACTTCAGATGTGCCTAATCAGAATATACACCGCCGATTAGAAACATGGTTGGACACGATGTACGACTTTCAGAAGGACCCGTATTGCCATACGTCTTGCAGGACATCTTGGCTGAATCAATGAAGAAGAAATGTCAAATGAGGAAGATATTGATGTGGACGAAGAGGATTCAAAAGCAAGTCGGGACCCACTCCTGATCGTACTATGACAAGTGCGACTCTAAATCCCATGTCATAACCTAAGCGGCAAGACAATCTCTAACAGGGTGTTCCCAAAAATTAAATGCAATCCTCGCAGTTGGTGCCTATAATTTCAAAAATACTAAGAATTATTCAAATTTTATAACGGATTCTGAATGACGAAATAGTTTCGTATACATCTGACAAATTTTTGTCTGAGACGTTCACTAGTTTTGAAAACCAAAGGCTATTATGAACCTGCTGTCAAAATACCCCGTTCCAAGTTGCCTTCTAGCTCGTTAAAGCAGGTCATCTTAAAAAAGTTGATAAAATATGTCTCCTGGCCACTAATCCGGCCTTTTTGTTAAAGTAAATATTAAATATTTGCTGTTATTGTTGTATTATAATTGACAATATTTCCTGTACTCATATTTAGAACATTACTTAGCGACTTGCAAATTAAATGTTTTATCTCCCGTGGTATGGCACATTTGTGTGAATATTGCAAATTGCGTGGAGGGATTTAAATAACCGATTAAATAGAAATGGTTGTTGGGGCTATATTTTCAAAAAATTATTAAAAAATGTTAAAATTGTTGCGAGTTATTGTTGAAAAGCCTATTTCTTTTTTCCACCTACTGTTCAAATTTATCTGATTTGCTTCACTATTTAGAACAAAGGCGGTGACGGAAGTAAGCCACAATGTAAGCCGTTCCAAGTTGACAGATAGATGGAAACACAATCAAGACCTGCTAAAGTACGTAGGTTTTTCTCTCTTCTCCGGTCTCGTTACACTTGTATAACCTGGATGTAAAACCATAGTTTGCTAACTTAATCAAAGATTGAGTTGAGGGAGGGTTCTGAGATTCTGATTGAGAATTCCATGCAAATGGTTTGTTACTTGTCATTGTTAGGATGATTTCTCAATTTAATCTGGACTTTTCCTTAACGCCTCATTTTCCAGTTAAGGAGGTACTCACAGAACCCCCCCCTCAACCTGGTTAAAATTAAATCAATTGCATTGGTTTACCAGCTGTGTAATTCTATATATTTTTTTGAAATAATTTTACCTCTATTGTAATTTTACGTGGTATAATTACTCTGATGTAAAACCATAGTCTGCTAAATTACATTAAAGATTGAATTGAGGGAGGGGTGCTAAGATTTTTGATGAGAATTGCATGGTTATTGGTTTGTTCTTTCATTGTTAGGCTGATTTTTCAATCTTAATCTGGACTTTTCCTTCACCTCAATCTTTCCCATTTAAGATTGTACTACCGACCCCCCCCCCCCCCAACATGTGAAACAAAAATCATTGCATGTGTTTCCAGCGTGTGTACTTATCTTTTTTTTGGCAATAATTTTACCTCTATTATTGTAATTATTTACTTGTACCAGAATTACTCCTGACTTAAAAAACCATTAGTGCAAATCATCAAAGATTGCGTTGAGGGAGGGGTCTAGATTTGATTGAGAAGTCAATGGAAAACTGGTTTGTTCTTCATTGTATAGGATGATTTTCTCAATCTCAATCTGGACTTTTCCGTTACCTCAATCTTTCTATTTAAGAGAGTACTCACCGATACCCCCACCTCGTTTTTTAAAAAAAATCATTGCATGTGTTTACCAGCTGGTGTATTCTATATATGGTTTTTGCCCTAAGTTACCTCTATTGTAATTATTTTTACTTATATATACTCTGATGTAAAACCATAGTCTGCTAAATTAAATCAAGATTGGTTTGAGGGAGGGGTCTAAGATCTTGAATGAGAATCTGTATGGAAATTGCAGTTTTTTTTTAATTGTTATTTAGGAATGATTTCTCAATCTAATCTGGACCTTTTCCTTCACCTCATCTTTCCATTAAGAGGCTGCTCACCGACCCCCCCCAACCGGGTTTTAAAAAATTCATGGCATTGTGTTTCCCTATATTATCTTGTCATTATTTACATTGTATAATGACTTGATGTAAAACCATAGTTCTGCTAAAGTAATCCAAGATTGAGTGAGGGAGGGGGCTTCTAAGATCTTGAATGAGGAAATGCCAATGGAAATTGTTGTTCTTCCATTATTTAGGACTGATTTCAATCTAATCTGGACTTGTCATTACCTCAGCTACCCCCCCCCTCACTGGGTTAAAAAAAAGATCATGGCAGTGTTTAAGTATTGTTACTTTCTCTCTCTCTCATATTAATATATATATATATATATTTATATAGTGTGTGTATAGATATACTATTATATATTTTAATGTATATATATTATATTATATATATATATATATGTATATATATATTATATATGTTGTGTATATGTATAATGGAATGTATAATATATTTTATTGTTGGTGCAATAATTTTACCTCTGTTATCTTGGTAATTATTTACCGGGTATAATTCCTCGATGTAAAACCATAGTGGCTAATTTCACATAGATGAGTTGAGTGGGGGGGGTCTACAGATTTGATTGAGATTCAATGGAAATTGGTTTGTTCTTTCATTTTTAGGCTGATTCTCAATCTACATCTAGACTTTTCCTTCACCTCAATCTTTCATTTAAGGAGGACTCACCGGACCCCCCCACCACAGTGGTTTAAACAAAAATCAGTGCATTGGGTTACCAGCTTGTGTAATTAGTTTTTTGGCAATATTTTTACATCTATTATCTTGTAATTACTTACCTTGTATAATTACTATGATGTAAAACCATAGTGCGGCTATATTAATAAAGATTGAGTTGAGGGAGGGGTCTAAGATTTTGATTAGAATCATTGGAAATTGGTTTGTTCTTTCATTGCATAGGACCTATTTCTCCATCTCAATCTGGACTTTTACTTCACCTCAATATTTCCATTTAAGGGCACCACTCACCGATCCCACACACCACCTCGTTAACAAACAAATCATTGCTTGTGTTACCAAGCTTGTGTACTTCTGTCTCATTATATCGTAATTTACCCCTGTCATTCTTATTCAACTTTTATTTCATATTATTAGTCTAATGACCTTTCTTTTTTTTTTGGTAGTTCTCCTGGCCTCGAATTTGTTTCCTATTTTTCCAAAATATTTTGTTCCTAAATGTTTGTACCTAATTAGGTCTCACTAATTTTTGCGATGTTATTATGTGTTACTGTTAATGTTGGCACGGCTTCTTTGATTACAACTGTTTATTTAGTCTTACTTTTAATATCCGATATTTCAGGTAGATCTGTATACTATCAGTGAATTAATATATGTAAAATCTGTTACTACTACTAAATTTCTAGCATGAATTATTGTCTGATTATCTGGGTTCCCACGCTGAATGTATTATTATGCGTGCTTTTTACAACTCTCGTCAAAAAACATTCTTAATTTATTTTCATGTTTCAGTCATGTACCACTAGATACATATTGTATAATATCTTCCGAAGCTCTCCATATATACCAATGATTCTCCATGGCTAATACATGTAATACTTGTCACAAAACTATTTGAAACATCGGTCCACAATTGTATGTAACTCCTGCAAATTAATTTACCATAAACGTTGCATTTATCCTCAGGAACCAATAATGATTCTAATTGGTTTTGTTCAAAATTACTGGTGAGTGTTCCCTTTTAATCATCTTTGGTGATTTTGATGAGAGTTAGCGTTAGCATTGTTTGTTTGTTGGGACAGTCCATTGGAATATAACCGCTTTTTGCTTAGTATGAAATTCAATCCCTGTCTTTGAAGATAACTTCCATAATAGAGTTAATGATTTGTTCAATTACGTGATTATAAGGGTCAAAATTCCTGTAATTATTTTTTTAAAAAAAAATAACCAACGATCTAGTTTCTTGCTCTAATTGATTTTTCCTTATTCATTTGAACTAACAAAGTTTTAATTGCAACTTTGATAACACTCACACTTATATTGCTAGTGTTTTTATACATTTTCATTATTGTATCAGAAAACTGGGTTTAACAATGATGCTTCGAATTTAATGATATTGAAAAAAATTACAATCTTTGGCATGTTCACGCCATTGGAAGGACAAGGTGGTGGTGTTTGCTATCTACATAATGAACTCTATTCAATATCGTACCAGGGATGATCTCACACGGTGCAAGGAAACTTATGTTGACACTCCTCATTCCAATCTAACGTTTATAGAAATTATTAATCCTAATACTAAAAATACTATTGTCGGTGTCACTTTAGTCGTGCCCAAGACACCGAGATCAATTATTATAACTGATCTTACCAATGTGCTAAACTACAATTTCAGCTGAAAAAATAAAAATTGCTACATCACGGTGATTTCAATATCGATTTGTTAAAGTATAATGAAGCAAATATGTAATACATTTTTTGAACTTTCCAGAACATGCATGTACCCTCTTATGACCGCCCCCCACCCAGAGTTACCTCATCTTCTGAAACCCTGATAGATACATATATTTACTTATGTTTTTTCTCATCCAATCAAATTCTGGTGGAGGTGGTGGTAGGCCTAACCGACCACTTTCCCATCTTCAAATTACAAAAGCAACTCTAATTTCGTATAAACGACCCACCCATAGCACAGCCGGTTAATATCAGGACGTTAAAGAATTTCACACTCATTGAACCTATTGATTGGAACTGTTGTCTCTAATCTGATAACATGATGATGTTATGATGCCTTCCTAAATAATTTAATTCAATCTATGATTTTTATTTTCATATAAAGCCAAATCGTCTTAATACAAGAGTTATAGTACATGTCATAAACGTGGCTCACACCTATTTCCTTAAATCTATCAGCAGGAAAGAGAAAACGTACAAAACATATATTGCTTATCCTTCAGACGAATAGAAAATAAATTCACTACATATCGCAACAAGTTGACTACTCTTCCCTTAGAGCTTCGAAGAAACAATACTACACTGATAAATTAGAGAACAGCAAAAATAACTCCCAAGAAAACATGGATATCCTTAATGATATCCTGGTCGTTAAAAAGGGGCCTAAAGCTGCCTTCTATGTTTATAATGATACCCGACCTGAAATTACTGATCCTCTAAAAGTGTCGATTGTTTTAATGAGTGACTTTGTCAACATGGTCCCATTTGCCCGAAAAATCAAATAATGGTTAACTTTGATTATCAACATTTCTCAAAGTCCTGCCACCCTCACCAAATAATTCATTGTTTTTCATCCAACAGGGAACACCGACGAAATCATCAAGATTGTAAATCCATGCTGAAAGCTGGTACTAGTCCCGGCTTTGATGATATAACACCCGACATTATAAAACACGTCGTTGAAATATTGCCTACACTGAAACATATATTTATTCTATCCTTAACCACTGGCTCTGTTCCAACCAAAATTAAAAATTGCTAAGGTTACTCAACTTTATAAAAATGGTGTGTCGTCATAAGATACAAAATTATCGGCCTATTTACAGTTCTTCCTGTGTTTCCAAAAGTCTCGAAAAACGTTTAAAATTATCCGACAAACGGCTTGTATGCATTATTTCTCGTTTTATGACCTTTTCTTTTTCCCAACAATTCCCAATTCGGTTTTCGTACAAATCGTCATCTTATATGCACTAATGGAAGCATATGATACAATTGTTTCTAACTTAGACAGGCAAATACCATTACTTCGGTGTGTTCCTGGACCTCTCGAAGGCATTCGACACCATTAACCACAATATTCTGCTAAATAAGCATTTAATCATTATGGAATTCGGGGGCGTGGCCTTGAGTGGTTCAGAAACTATCTCTCCAAAAGATCTCAATTGTTTCTCCATAATGGTAGTAAATCATCTTTTTTAACAACTTCTGTTGGGGTTCCGCAAAGGCCTAATTTTAGGCCCCGCTGCTTTTTATTTTATTATAATGATATTACTCACTCTTCTAATTTTTTCACATTATAATTTTATTGCCGATGACACTAACCTTTTGGCTTCTCACAAAAAACTCTCATCTCATAATCCTGTAAACCATGAAACTCTGCAAGGATCCAACGGGCTTAAAGCAAATAAAGAAGCGGGTCCTGTTACAGAGGTATGTGTAAATAAATATATGGTTTTCATAAAACAGACATTAGTAAATACTCCGTATACCATGATGGATATAAATAGTGATTTAATAACTCGATTTCAAACCATAAAGGTCCGCCAGGATAAAGTTGCTCTGGAATTACTCTTTGGGGACGATACCCTCAACGGAAGCATCATACTCTTAATGTGATATAAATTGTAAACGATCTACATATTCTGAGGATTCTTTTCGCTCTTCTTAAACATATTTTATCCGGCAGTACGTTATTTTAGCTTTATAACTCTCTAGTTGTTCCGCATTCAGTTACTGCAAATTTATTGGGCCGATAACAACAATTGCCAAATCGTCGTGATATTCATCTAAAAACAAAGAGAAAATGATGCGTATCTGTACCAACTTCTCATACTGAGCCCACTCGCCCCCAATTATTCGCGCGTCCTCCCTTGTTTAAAAGCTTACGTATTTGATATACATATAACTCCAAATAGCGATTTGTCATTGGTCGGTCGTATTAAAAATCTTCTGTATGATTTTTTTTGACCAACAGGTAAGGGGCGTAAATGCAACATAATTACATCGATCGAGGAAGGGGGACTAGACACACGCGAGAAGGATCAGCTGATACGTATAGCCTTATCAGTTTAAAACGATCTTGCCCGAAATTCGAAAATATATTAGACGTCACGGCCCTCTCGTTTGGAATTGCAATCAGTCCTATATTGAAAACGGGAGCGTACGAGGAGGTTTGAGTGTTGGTAGTTTCAAAACAAAAATAAGGAGAAGAAAGTATCCTTTCACAAATACTTATAGCTGTATCTATTGATATGCTCTCGTATTAATGTTTTCATATGTACTATGACCCGTGGAATGAAAGTTATACAAGGTTAAATTAATACCGTTGTACAGTGTTTTTTTCCTCTAGTATAGTAGATTTCAAAATGAGTGAGACCTCATTCAAAGTTTTTGGTTCTGTCCATTCACCATGAGTGGAAGTGGGAACATATTTGCTTACGATTGGGAAACACTGGTAGTCTATAGTTTATCAGCACAGGCGCTACTCTTCATGTCTAGTCGAGGTGGAGCAGTACGAACGTGTAATTACTTAATTGGGGGTATCAGAGGAGTGAAAAAACAAAAGCTTAAGTTTAAAGTAAAATGTGTATTTGAACTGATTCTTGAATTTGGCACTGCAAGATTTCATTATTTTATGATATAAGAAGTGGACCATACTTGAATAAAAGCTTAAGCAAAGGATTGTCCAAACCTTCTATCATTGGGAGACCATTGTGGTGCTGAATGCTTTAGTTTCCAGTGAGCCATTTCTGCCAATAGTAACTTTGTTCCATGGGTCATAATGTGTTTGAAATGCAGCAAAGGGCGTAGTCTCCGCATGGCGGGGATTGAACCATCCATCATATGGAAAAACGCATGGTGTCTCACTTAAATTGATATCTGCTATAGTACCAAGCCAAATTAGCCATATAGTATTATATCCTATCACATATTATAGTTATATTTTCATATATATTTTCTCTTGTATTAATGTTTCATTATGTATGTACCCGTTCAAAGTTAAATAGGGTTAAACTTCATAAAGTAGGCCATGTATTTTTGTGACCTAATGATCCTGTCTCCGGCATTTTTGTTTTTGCACTGCCCTATTCTAGTCCAATAGCCATGTTTAATCATGTGCAAGTGCTATATGGTTAGCGTAAACTTTCATCAATATTCTCTTTGCATGTCACGGTTCAATATTGTTCACAAATCCACTTGCCTTCTTTTTACTTTGACAGTTGTAATTAGTCGATTGTAATTATGCCAAGTGCCAAACATTAGCTATGTCTCAATGTCTCGTGTGGTCTAGTCATGCACATCTGTTGTCTATCGTCACTGTACTGTCCTCTCGTTGTGCACCATTTTTTGTTAGTAAACTTTTTTCGGGTGGCCATTAACTTTCGAGCTCTGCTCTACTTGGTCAACCCACCATTGCTTAATATTGTATAACGTATTAGTTGTAAGTGGTAAATAAATTGAATTGAATTGAATTGAATCGTTATCCTTCCATTAAGTTTGGTTCAATTAACCCAAGCAAACCTTGAAAATTAAATATTGAAAATTTTTAAGCCAAATGTCTTTGGACAAATAAGGGAAAATGGTCTCTGTTCACAATGACATCTGGACATTGTGTTGATGCAATCAGTTTTGATTTTCAGTGGATTATTTGTGTTGTTTGTTGTTTTTTTTATATTCAAATGGTCCCTATTATAACTAGGAAGCTCAAAATCCATTCATACCATTTTCCATTCATTTGGACGTTAATTATTTGGTATTTGATCCCTCTCCTGCAATTTGCAATATTCATGCGGATTTTTCAGACACACTGAAGATAAAATATTGAAGTTAATATTCCAAATATGAGTAGAGGAAAACACTGCACAGACGATAAAAGACCGTGGATAAAACAATATTGACAAATATTCTAGTATTTTATTTTTTAAAACAAAAGACAGGATTAGTACCAGAAGCATTTTTGTAGTTAAAAGACATTTTATTCAACTTTTGAAGGTGAACCTGCTTCAACGATCTAAGGCAAACTTGGAATGGGGTAATTTGACAGCGGGTTACATAATAGCCTTTGTTTTCAAAACTAGTGAACCGTATCATACAAAAATTAGACAGGATGTACGCAACTAGTTTGACATTCAGAATCTGCTATAAAATTTGAATAATTATCAGTAATGTTGAAATTATAGCACCAACTGTGAGGATTGCATTTATTTTGGGACACTGTATAAAATGTTTAAAGGTTATAATTTTTTGAGATACTTCCAGATTTATAACAAAATGGTATTTCGTTTATTTACACTACCAAGCGTGTGTTAAAGTGGTGGACAATCGCTATATAGAATGTCTATAGGTTACAAAATTTGCTTTATTTGAGGTTCCTCCAGATTTTAAACAAAATGTTATTTTTTATACTTCCAAATGCGTTAAAGCGATGGACAATCGCTATATAAAATTTCTATAGGTTATAATTTAGCTTTTATTTGAGACACCTCCAGATAACCAGATTTATAACAAAATTGTATTTCTTTTTACAACCAAGTGGCTCTGCTTCCTCTCAACAAACGTGCAAATTACAGGACAGCGCAATATAGGTCAGATTCAGGATTTACCGCCTCCTACAGAACATGGTTGGACACGATGTGGAGACTTGGTCAGAAGGACCCGTATTGCCATCGAAATTGTATTTCTTTATACCAAGTGTGTGTTAAAGCGGTGGAATATCAAATTAAATATGGATTATGTTATCATTTATCACTTGTATTTTCAGCCAATAATGTATGACTTTTCTTCTGAAATTAGACCATTTTGCTGGCCATCTTGAATGTAGTGCATTGAAACAGAACAAAAGTATGCATTAAACTATTTTCTGATCATCTCATTTATTCTTTGGTCAAAATGTTTTGGCTAATATTCGCGTTTTCTCACATTTTACTACTTTTGGTAGCCATATTTGCCGCCATCTTGGATTTGAAGCATTAGAGCAAAACAAGAATACCAAAAATGTATTTGGGAGGGTTGAAAAACATAAACTGGTCATTTTTTGTGCTTTTTTGGTATTACTTAGGTAATTTTGACAAATTTTGGCAGCCATCATGGCAGCCATCTTGGATATCTCAAGAGCATTGGGACTTTTTTTTCACTGTTAACATCCCAAAAGAAATTTAGGACCCTAAAAGGCACCTAAAAAAGTTGGTGTGGGTAATATTTTGGGGGTGAAGGGGGGTGTACAATACATACCCAACTACATTGCACATTATTTGCCGTTGTGTTAAGATCATTAAATCGGGGTTCACAAAACATGTCCTAACTTTTGAACTAAAAATCCAAATTACTCCAAATAAAATCTTTTGTCAAAGATGGTATTATGGACAAGCAAATCGTTATCACAACAGTGACAGTATTTGCATTACTGTCTCAGACAAAAATCCTGCGTTTTTATTGATACACGCTGTGATGATGATGATGATGATGATGATGATGATGATGATGATGATGATGATGATGATGATGACGACGATGATTGGCTACACTTTCTAACTCGGTGGCCATGGTTTTACTTTTAATTTACAAATTCTTAAAACAAACGATATACGAACTAAAAGAGAGAGAATAAAAGATAACAGAATTGAAATAGACACGAGTCTCGTACCAAAAATATCTGTAGCTACTGCATAGAGAGCCATCCATACTCCCATAACGGTGTTAGTTGTTTGCAGATCTTCTTGAATGGTGATAGAATACGCCATACTCTTGAATACTCCCAACTCAACGAACTTGATGAAGCTTCCAGCAAATATAAACACCAACGTATGGGTTTGCTCACCATGATGTCTAGGGAATAAAATGTTATGAAAACATTTACAATAAACACAGGTATGAGGTATAATAGTTTTTTCGTATTGCTTGAAATATTATCATAGCATAACATATTATGCCTGTTATTATAACTATTATCTTAGTAGCAAACAAGTTTCAAGGTCCATGGTCCGGATTGCTAATATGCCTCGTCCTCGAGGACCCTAGATTTTACCAAAAGTGTTCAAAAATTGGAATCCAGAAGAAGCCAATTTTTCTCAATTACCCTGTGCAATCTTAAGGCGAAAGGATGTTTGGTTTGGATGGTTTACGCAACTCTATTCTCTCTCTCTCTCAATCTCTCTCTCTCTCTCTCTCGCCCCCTCTCCACCCCACTCCCTCTCTGGCTCCTTCAATATTCAAACCTTTGACAAACTGAACCTGTTTAAGAATACCGCCACATAGAAGGCATTTCCCGACCCAACCTCTTCCCAACTACACAAGACCACATTTCGTTTCGAAATCGGCGATAGACTTGTTCCAAATTTGCAAATTTTCAATTTTAATCATTATACGATTTTCCCGCCAGTGCCAACAGCATCATAAATCAACAAGATCAAGCATGTTTTAATCGGCGACTAACGCCACTTTTTTCAGTCCGCGATCAGCCGCAGAGCTTAAATAAATATGTCAAGTTGTTGTCAAGCTCAGTTTTGACCTACTTCATAAATATATGTACATACATTTTTTTTTTTTAACAAAATAATACAATTGATGTAAAATTAAACAAAATAGAGCATTTTAATTTTGCTTTTTTGACATACGAAGAAAACGGGCTGATTTTTTTCGGCCACGCTTCATTGATCAAAAGCGCCCATTTTGCTCTCCTCTGACGTCAAACTGATGACCAACACATCGTGTTGACTCGAATTGTTATTGCTGACACTGTAATATTGATGAGTAATAAAGTATAATAAAATTAGAAACAAGTTATAGAATGACATATTTTGTTTCAATTTCGTTGTGTTTAATTATTATTGAAGTGGCAACGCTGCGATATGATGGTGCCCAACGACGTAAATTATGGATGGTCCTCACTTTGGACGTCACCATTTGCCTGCGATGTGGATTGTCGGAATCGTTTTCGAGTGAGCTATTGGGCGGTAAATTAAAATGGCAAAATACTTCAACAATGTGGACATTTTCACTTATTTTGATGTAATATGTAATCCTCCGTTACTTTAAGCTTTCCATCCATACCAAATTTTCCCAATATTCAGAATCAGAATATTTCCTTTAACATACATGCAAAAGTTGTGACATGCTCTGTCAAGATTCGTCAAGTCGGCGACTTATTTTCTGCGGTCGCCGATTGTAATCGCGGATTTAACCTGTCTATTTGGCTTGCATCTTCTCTCCCGTTGGAGCAGAGTCATTGCCGACCACGTTCCAACTGCACACAACCACTCAGGAGGCGCCAACTCCTCGGCTACCGCTTCCAACCGCTCATGTGTTCATGCCGACCTTCCCGATTCCAAATTGCAACGATTTTTAGGCTGCAAGAAAAATCGTGCGGGTTTGGTCAAATTCGCCTGTACTCCGAACACCAGACTGCCGAATGACAGATACCAAGACAGTCCCAACCCTTGCCACAACTACAAATGAAAAAAGAAAAATTTACTAATACAATTTTCGACAATGGCCAATCGTCAACCAGACTTGAGCATCTGAGGAATGGTTTTCTACGAAATAATCAGTAAGACTGCAAAAGACTGTACAAACCTTGCCAAAACTACACATGAAAAAGAAAACTGCTCACGATTTTCGAAAAATTCCAATCGGGCGCCAGTTCTTAAGCATCTGGAAGTGGTTTTCGAGCAAAACAATCGCTCTGTTACGATCCTTTACATACTCAACGTGAGAAAAGCGATGATATCTTTTTAACTGTTTTTGTAATTTCGAACATTGGGTCCAATGGAAGATACGTACACACAAATAAACTCGCAGGTGTGTATTTATGGTCTATTTTACGAAGACAACCCAACCGAGTACTCAGCACGATGTACCGTAACAGGATAGGCACGTATGTGTAAATGCTCCTGTCTTTTTCACAACAAAGAGAAGACTTAGTGACACGGGCGATGGTGAGCACATGCACATTATAATCATCAACAGGTAATATATAATGCAGACGTGACGTCATTACGTCATTTTCATATATCGCCTGAGTAATGTTTGGTTTAAGAGTTAATCTACGAGAAAAAACCATGTATATCTCAAAATCTAGAAGAAGGGGGTCAGCGAATTTGAACATACTGAATATGTAGGGACCCCTACCACAAACCATTCATTGAAAATATGGCTTAAAAATAATACAGCGTTTCTAGGACCATATCGGTATGAGAGAAGTGAAAAATCATTAATTTACAGGAAAATATTGAGGTTTTGCAAAAAACCACCAATCTCAATGTTTAAGGACGAGAGTGGAAAAAACGAATGAAGGGGAAAACCAATACAAGTTTATGAAAATCTTAATAAGAGCCTATTAAGTATATGGCTTTCACAAAACTTCTGTAAATGGATAGTTTGTTCAAAAAGGTTCTTATTTTTTATGATTTTCCCTATTTTTTGACCAAAAATGGGTAAAGTTAGGGAAAACCACGGACTGACTTGCGTCAGCAGGTTTTAAATTTTTTGTGATTGACTAGACTGAGGCCAGAGTGGGCCAATATTATAAGAAATATAAAAATCATTGTGCTTTGACATATCTACCGTGTGTCCCCCCAAAAAAAAAACCCGCAAACCAACTTGGTGTCAGCGCCCAATAAGTTTGACAAAAGCACGGACTACTGATTATTCGTTGTAAGGGGTTAAGAGGGAATGTAGCTAATATCCCTGAAAAGTTCATAAAGGTTAGAGTCAATATTTTTTTTTTTAAAATGATTATGACCCCAGAAATCAAAGTAACCTGCATGGACCACCCATTTAACCAAATCGAGGCGCTATAACTTACAAATCCGGCACGTCGTTTGCGCTCAGACCACCAATATAATCTTAAGTCCCAACCACCATTTTACCCCTTTTTTAAAAAGATAGGTGCTGCCAACAAATTAACAATATGAATGTTCAATTGGTAAAAAAGCTAAAAAAAATGCATTTTAACACACTTAAAAGATCGAATTCGGAATGTATGATCACATAATCTTCGTATTGTCCAAAATAAGACTGCATTGGATTAAAGCTATTCATTCATCATCATTTGTTACGGCACCAAAGAGTTATCTTCAACCCAAAATTTAATGACAAAGAATATACTGATATTGGTATTGGGTTTTGTGTTGAAAACATAGATTTTAATTTCATAAAGTTGAGAATGTTATAATTATTTTTAGGAATAAGCAAGTTGCAGCCAACGAATTTATCTTTTAGTAATGTGGAGGTTGTCTGATGACTTAGTCATAGTTTTAGATGCTTCGTGAAAACCTATTTTATCACCAAAAATTATGTTTGATTATGTTTTATTATTATCAGGTAATAATAATTATGTTAAATGCAATCATTTGACCCAGTAGTAGAAGGGTTCGCAAGAGGTTTGGGCAAGTAAATGTTGATGCAATCAATATTGTATTGCCTTCTTTTCTCATTGCCCAGTCTTGTGGTTAACCAGCTCAGTTTTGTAAAATGGGTTTCGGCGAGTTACTGATGTGGGGTGCATATCGTAAAAAAACTATTAAAATTCTACCTTATGAACTTTCAGAATATTAGCTAACAGTCCCATCTTACCTTACAACAAAGGATAAGTAGTAACGTGCTTTTGTTCTAAACTTAGGCGCCTCTGGCCCCCCAAAGGTTGCGGTTTTTTTTTGGGGAACACACGGTTTAATATAGAAACACCACACTGTATATTGTTTGTTTTTAAACCTAAATTCATACCGTTATTATAGTGTCATTGTAAGATGTACAGGAGTAATTACTTCAGAGTTCTTGGAAGAAGAACATTTATAAATTTGGGTCAAATTATTAAAGAGACCTCTGAACTATCCAATTGTTTAAATAGTGGTCAAGAATTCAGTGGTATCTAGAATAAATTTTACAAGAATTTAGAAACATGATTCAATTTCCAACTAAGTATGCATTGAAAAGCATTAGTTATCATACTTGGTTGACATGAATTGTGAAAAATATGCAAGTTAAAAATACATTTAGTAAGATCCCCTGCCGATGAGCAAATATGCAAATGAGCTCGTAAATGTTACAAATAGTAATGACACGGTGCATGGGTATTATTTGTAAGCGCCGCTACCCACATACCACGTTACATGAAATGTTTAATTTGGAATCTGGTAGAAGTGCACTTGTTAGTAATGAACAATAGAGCAAGAAATACATTAAACCATTAGTAATGCACAATAATGATACAGTGCATGGGTATTGCATCCACCAACTAACTACTACAAACTTTCATTAATGGGATATTGAGATCAGCGTATTCACCTTTTTATAAGTGTCAATCAGAGCAAATATGCAAATGAGATCCTTTAATATGCACCAAACAAAAAAAAAAAAAAATTTTTTTATTTGATGACACAGTACAAGGTATGCTTGCACTTTCACTAATACCCGCATTTACCCATGTTTCCCCCATATTCGGATAGTGGGATTTGGTAGAAGTTCACCTCTGTTAGTAGTAATGAGCCAATCAGAAACAAATATGCAAATAAGCTCATAATATGCAGAAACATACGATGACACAATAATGGGTATAATTACTTGCACCGCTATCCACATTACCAATTTTTGTCAATTGGACAATGGATCTCGTAGAAGTACACTTTGTTAGAGACTTGTAGCAATGAGCCAATGGAGCACTATGCAATTGCGTGGCACTAATAAGTACAAATAATGATGACAAATGCAGTGGGTATACTTGCAACTTACCACTACCCACATTACCAAGTTGCATCATATTTGGATATTGGGTCTAGTACAAGTTTACCTTTTTAGTTATTTTTTCTAGTTATTAACCTTGTTTGAAAGTGTTAGAAGGTGATAAAAGACTAATGAGACTTTGCACTGTATTCCTGGGGAATAACTGGAAGATGGAGAGAGAGAGAGATTTACACAGGTTTCAGGGGAAGATAGAGCAAAAAGTAAAAAATATTACAGAGTAGGCAACTTTGCTTTGGGCGTAAAGACTTGGACCTGTCTGTCACAGCGTAAGTAGGATACTAAGGGTGTCAGTGACACTGTGTCGTCTAGATTATATCAGGGGGTCTGGAACTGTACAGACCGATGGACAGATGGACAGATGCCGACGACAGATTTCACTATGACAAAATCATAAAAAAAAAAATAAAAAGGGGTTTGTTTTAACAACTGTGAGTATGGGCATGATAAAATGTGTGTGGGGCATCTTTTGAAATTTAAGAAGTTGTTCCATACCAGAGTCCTTATAGTAACAAAAAAGCACCACACAAGTATCTCTCCTAGGGTGCGTGAGTTTGGGAAACAACATGAAAAAAATCTAAACTACCATGCCATGTTAAGACTTCTGGGCAGGTGTTCCCGTGCACTTAAAGTGACAGTAGGAGTTTTTTTTTTTTTTTTAATTTTTTATTTCTATCAAATTTCTCTGGATCGGCTGTAGACCGCCTACCGAGGAATGTTTCGAAGATTTATTGAACAAAGTACACTACAAAAACCGGTTAAACCTGTTTTGAACTTGCCTACTTATCGTAATCGTTCCCCATCGAAAACCTACTTGAATTTCTGTCATGCACGACAGAAATACTAAATCACCATCTTCTTACATAAAGACGGAATATTCAGCTTATTCACTTCAGGTGCGATCTAATACGTTGGTAGCATTCCAAATATGCAAAAAAAAACGGATGTTCGACCCAAAAGTGGGGACGCTTTTTCTTGAAATGTCCTAATGTCTCTTTAAAATGAGATGCATTCAGAACATTTGAAGATGATAACGCATTGGCGAACATTTGGACACAGGGAAACACGAACTGCATGTTAGAGTAAGAAAGCTGATGACAGAATAAAGAAGAAAGAACTTGAAAAAAAAACTTTATCTGGTCTAACATTGGCATCACGCACGTTCGCTTAGCAACCCGGCAAAGAAAGTTAAACTGCTCCAGATAAACACTTTGCTAAAAAAGGCAAGGACAGCAATGTGTGACCTAGAACATATACTAAAATACGCGGTCATCGGACCGTAGTGTCCGACTCCGTCGCGGTTTTTGAATGATGGGCCTCATATACCCTTTGACCTTGACCATGTGACCTCATAAACAAATGAGGGTTGCATGTGAATCGCCATACAAAACAAGTTGTTTCAGTGAAACTTCAACTTTTCAATTCAGGTCAATTTACATTTCAATTTGACCTGATATGACCTTTGACGCTTGGATGTGACCTTACCTTTGGCCTCATCAACAAATGAGGAATCTCACATTGCACCTATGACTCAAGTGTGGTTTTTTAAATCCTTTGAAAGTATGAGGATATCACAGCCAATGGTTACCTTTTTTCACCACAACAGAGTACATCAAAAACAGACAACAGCTACAACAACAACCGCGGACAAAGTGATCTCTACGTGTCTTCCTGCCTCAAGACAGACGACACAAAATGTGATAGAACATTTTGGTGGCTTATTCTAGCTACAACAAGGGTAAAATTTGTTATTTAATGCAATTGAGTGTTGGAAAAATACTGCAGTAACACTATTACCATGGTGCATGTCCAACTTCAAGGAAGTGTTTCTAGTACACAGAGGGCGGAGGCCAATGATTTTATTTCTTCTAAGGTAGGGCCAAGGCTTGTCTTTGTGACAAGATAAATTTATTCGGTGAAAACCACGGACCAATCAGAAAAGAGGGCACCAATATTTATCCTTTTTTGGTTAAATCACTTTTTAGAAGGAAGAATCACTACATTTTGCTACAATAGAAAAACACTGCTGAATTGACTTCGTGACATGTTTTAGGATGGTGTATTGTTGAAAAGTTTGCTTGGGTGAAATGTCATTCAAATGTGGAACGTGCTGAAAACTATTGTAATGTTTCATTGGAAAAAAAAAAAGGGTGATAAGGCAAGCAAATTTTGTGATGACCAGATCTTAGTAATCTAGAAACACTGGATTTTTTAGAGGCTACGAAGAATGGGTTCTCATAGCAAGGTTTTGGACCAAAATTGACTTAAATGCCGACCCCCTTTTCCGGGGTCTGCATGGTTTTCTCGTATATAAACTTCTAAGTATTATTATACGCTGTGTATATGTATTTTAACAATATGTCGATTTCTATTTGCGCTACATCTCAATTACGTAACGTATGAACACGTAAATTATGGAAACTCCGCGCGGGAACGCTTGCCAGGTGCTACAGATGTAAGTACCAAAAATGCAGGGGTGGAATAAAGCATTTATGTTATTACTGGCAGGAAAGGATTCGTACTCGTATAGAAATATACACGTGTCTGGCATCTGAGCGAAAATTTGGGGGGGGGGGGAAAGGTCTGTTAATATATGTAGAGAGGGCTCTTTCGATACCCAAGCGAATGTCAATAATTAGTAGAGCAAGATATGATGTGATATGTATTAGAGTGTCGGAAGAGTTAGCCCTCTAGAAGAAGATATTTTCTGTAAAAATGGCCAGCCACAGCAGCACAGCCCAAAAGCAATAGGATGCGTCAGGGGAAAAAGGAATATTGCTGCTCAATATTTATCAACCTAGGTAACAGGTATTTAAATAGGGCATTTTTTTGCCATTCTTGTCTTCAAGTACATTGAAATCAAAGGGGCATCTAAGTAGTTTTAATTAAATCATTCTGTTTACCCATACGGGCATTGACTTGAATAATTTCCGGGTGAGGACTAAATATCCCTAACGTCCTATAGGAAAATATGACAATCACCGCCAAAAGTGAGGTTTCGGTATTGCTTGTGTCAATTCTAGGAACAGTTCCCACTAATTCAAGGTAGGTGGTCTACTCCGTGATTTTTTGTCAGGTGGGTTTTGATGGTTTAGGACATCAAATTTAATTTTGTTTGTTGTTGTTTAATGTCACCGTGTCCAAAATATAATTTCTGAAGAACGCTTCTCTTACATCTAATAAACTCTTACAATGGATTTGTAAGATTCGTACCTTTTGATGCGCTCTACGTTATACCGCAAGAACAAACTCTATCTAAAAGGGAACCTTTCTTGCAAAATTTAAGAAAATTATCAAAACCATAGCAACATAGCCAATTATGTGTCCGTTCCGCTCAAAACCGAGCTAGAACAGTTTTCGGCCTATCCGTAATCACATACATTACCATGACTAGACACATAAACTGCCACAATGGTCCAGGTAAAACATTTTAGTTACGGATGATAGCATGGCCTAAATAAAATGTTATCATGTGCGATCGCCCGAGCACAGATACCAATATCCGTAAAACATCGCATAAACGCGCAAAATATGTTTTCTATGATCTCTCATTAAAAAGGCATAAACATCATCAATACACTATTTATCAAATTCGCTACCAGCATACACGTGTGTGTTCAAAACATGGCTTTCCTTAAGGCTATATCTCAGAATCGCATGCTCACACATTTTTATAACGCGTTTCTCATTTTTGAGAGCGCGTGTTGGTCCAGTGGAAAAGTGCAGGACTCGTGCTCATTAGGCGTGAATTCGATCCCCGCCGTGGCCAACGTGTCTGTGTCCCTGGGCAAGATCCTTCAATCTCAATTGGCCTCGCCGATCAGCGAAATCTGGGGAGCTGTCATGTGAGGGGGGATATATTACAATCTAAGTGCTGATAGGGATGTGCGCTTGGCAGCAGTCCACCTATATGAAGCGAAATGGTGTGACGATTTCCTAATTGCGGCGTATATATAATAGGCAACAGCGCTTGGAGACTGTTTACAGTGATAAGGGCTATATAAAAACTGATTATTATTATTATTATAACAAGGTCCTGCCGATTCTATAGTGTTTACCACCACTACTCACTTTTTATTACACTGAATGAATGGCAACATTTGAGCATTTTCTTTCACATTTAACTCTAAAAGAAGCCGGCAGTTTTTGGACACGCATCTTACCCCCCCCCCAGTACCTCGGAACGGATGGGATGAACTATCATATTTGTGGTACCAATGGTAGCTAGGACCCTCCCGAGTCCATTGATACAAAAAACTTACAAACATGCCTTGTATGACGTCACATTGACGCAAACATGACGTCGTGCAAAAAATCGAAAAATCTGAAAAAATCGCAAAATTCATGGTTTGTCGCCACTGTTTCCAAGCAAAAGTTGGATTTTTTGTCCATGATGTGTGGGTCAAAGGTATGCGCACACATGGTCTTACTAAAATAAATCAATAAATAAGATATAACTAGTGTAACTGTATCCTTAGCCCAAAAAACCTGGAAAAAAATTGGTACTGTTCCGTGTATTTCAATGGAAAGTAGCTTTTCTTCGCACGCAGGCGGCGATTACGTAACAACCGCGACATAACCGTAGGTCCGATTTGTTCAAAATGGCCTTAAATTGAGCGCAAGTCTTCAAAGAATAAAATCATGTAGTTTTCGGCGTGGAAAAAATAACAAATAGGTGAGATACGACAAAATGTCGAGGGGCTGATCCCCCCCCCCCCCCACCGGGCCTTTTAGGGTTAAAAGTCTCACAGAGAATACAAAAAAATCACACCAAAGAACAAACTAAAATCACCACTTTTCAAACATAGGATAGACCAATTTTTTAGATAGGAATCAAACTCGCCCGACGTTAGACCGTCAACACAAGATTCTCTATAGTCGCCAAGCTAGTAATGTGCAAAGCTATGTGAAATTGATGAGCGCGGAGTAATTGCCTCAATATTCAACTGTCCAAAGCCACTTAGTGGAGAAAAACATAGTCCAATGCCACTTAGTATTGAGAAAACATAGTCTAACCATGTCTACCATTCAATCATGACACGGCACCACTTTCTTTATACAACGGTGCATTTTCAGACCTTTTAAGCCATTTTTTCAGATGCAATGCAAGAAAGTAGTCCCACCCAAGATTTGTTGATGCCTTACGGCAGCCAGGTTGGTGGTGTACATTATATCCCTTTAGGGGACATCCTGCACTTATTAACCCCACGCAATTTGTTGACTGCGCTACAATAAACAAGCTGGGGTTTCTAACGTCGATCGATTTACCGATGGCTAACCATGATCGTCGGTTCACGGATATAGTGGTCGAATCTGATTTTTTGTCAAATTGATTAATAGTGATTCTGATTGCTTTTATGTACTCTTTAAATTGTACCCAAATAAAGTGAACTTACATCTCCTAACCAAATAGCCGCATCGAATAACACCCTTTGTATAAAACGGGTTTCACAAAACATCGCATACGTATTCGATAGCTTGTGTGTCCTAATAACTCCAAGCACACAGATGACTGTGAACGATCCGTATTCGCTGGGACACAGACTTGCTACATTTCAGTGATCAAAATCGAATATAGGTCTATCAAGATTTAAGGCAATCGGTGAAATTTAACTTTCTATAGTTTCATGAGGGATTGGTAATGTTTAATTTCACATTTTAATTTTTTGTTTTAATTATGTTACTTGTACTTCTGAAACCTACGGTCTGTCGTCGTGAAAAAGAATTATCCAAGTTTTGTAGTTTTAACATTTGACAAGAAACACACACAATCCCACCATATTATCACTTTTAGGGGGGCATAGTGACATAACCTCGTATTACCAAAGAGGAGGGAGTTACCACCCAGGTAACTTTTCCCTCTGTGCGCAAAAACGTTTAAAACCTTTCGTTAAGTCCTTCCCATATAATTATTCACACCCTTCTGCTAATTTTTGGCGAAATAAATGTGAAGGTACCACCGTCACCGGGGTTAGCGTCGACGTCGATTGGTGGTAGTGGTTCTAATTATTAGAAAATGCAGCATCTTTTGGTCAGTTTACGCCCATATTCTGCAATGAATGAGCCGCAGTGCACTGTTTCGTATCATTATATTTTCATTAATCGCATCGAAAATACACATAAAAGGCATATTAAAGATGACTCAGAGGATTTCCCGATGAGGGCGTCACGCCCTTTTCAATCGGTGTTTTTTTGCCTTACATAATTTTGTCCATATCATAATCACTGTGTGAAATAAGTATGCTTAAACGAAGTCCGTCATATAGAAAATCACAACTTGTTATAAAATTCCGGATCCGGAAATTTTGTTATACCGGTATCCTATTGCACTGTTATAGTTATGGCATAAAGTTTTTCTACATGAAAACGAAACACCCGATCATCCTAACTTTGGAATTAGCATTTTAGGTTACTATCTTTATTTCTAGTCTTGTTTATTGTTAATTTCTACCCAAAACTTATTATATTTCGAATCTCTTGAAGTCAGCCTTTAACTTAAAACTATACAAACAAACAAACAACCAAAACTAAAATCAGTTTTTTTCGTTAACAAAATAGAAATAAAGGTTTTGTCGTATCATCTATGGGCTCATAATGTATCCACGGGCGGGAACAATAAAAATAATTGGCGCCATTATTTAGTTTTTCTGACCTCGTGCACATTATTCGCCTATAAAGATAGTGTATTATCCCCTTTAGTTATTAGTTCATTTGTTTAAATATTGTGCAACTGTATGGCTCAAAATTATATGTTGATTAAAAACTAGTCATTTTCCATTCATTTGGGGCCAAAACCCGCATGAAAATCAATATCATACTTTTTAGCAAAATTTCATTTTTTCATTTTATACTCTGATGTTATTGTGACGTTCATTGTGACGCCATACAGGTTTGTTGGAAGCCATAGCAACGGTGGACAATGCTATCAACTGGTACCAACATCGAAATCATCTATTGCCTTATAATAATTAATTCTCGGGGTGTTTACCACACACCCTTTAGTAAACCGTGTTACCAAAATAGACTTGGTAAGCATATTGTCGAAGTTTGATTTTCTTTGATGTTTACTTACTGAAATTCTTCAAACTAAATAATTACTAATATATACATGTAAAAAACTCGCCTTCTCCGGAACAAAATTGATATTTGGCTTTTGGTACAGTGTTTGTTTAAGCGTTAGTGCCCTCTAAATTTTTTAGATTATGTTATATTTGATGATTATATTACCCATTTAACAGTGTAATTCGTTTCAAGTTTGGTGATATATCTTAAGCGTGTACCTTACTTTAAAGATCGGAACTATACTAGTATATGTAATAAGAAAAGGGATAGGGGGATCGGGGGAAATCCGCCCTTCTCCAGCCCCCCGCGCCCCCTCTGGTTGTTCTCCCGTTGTATAGCCCCACTTTTATCCTCCACAACCTTTTGAGTTATGCCCACATTCCCGTTCCCTTTTAAATATTTTCTGAGCTCAATTTTTGGAACATTTCTACCAATATGTATTGTGTGTTGCAAGATGCATACTATTTATTAATTTTTGATATAATTTTTTGTTTTTTTGTTTAAAAAAAGTGGTACAATCATAAAAAATTTGGTGTAAAGTTTTTTTTTTTAATTTTTTAGTTTTTTGATATTTTGCATTTTTAATATAAATGAACAAAGACCAGGCTTTTCCAATGGTGGTGTTTGGTTCATCTTAGTTGCTTTTGTCCAATCCAGAGATATAATCATTTTAATGCGATACACCAAATCGATTTGTGGCCACTTTTCTGGCATGGGCAGAATTGTTTCGCGCAGTTTTGCCATGCTGTCTTAAACCTCCAAACAAAAGATTGCAACTTGACAAGAGAAGCAAAACACAGATTAAGTAAACCCAAGGAAGTCTAATTTTATCTACACAAGTTTTGAATGTCACATAATCAGTTCAATAATATCATCTTTTCGATAAATAATAAACCAACAATATTTTGGCACGTCCATGAAATGGAACTTTGAAATTTATTTCAAAATTGGTATCTGTTAAAATCATGCCATAAGGAATTAATTGCACCCAAAAGCACACTCCAAATCCAAAGAAATGGTTTAGAATATTTCACTATCTTTGTGTCCATTTAACTAATTATTGAAGTCCATAAAAATTTGAATTGTTGGAAGCAAAGTATCAAAAATTTGGTAGTAATTTGCGTTTCGTGATACTTCAAGGCCATAAAACTCCCCTACAGGTTGTTGTACTCCGGCTGTACGCTCATGGTTCTCTTCTAACAAAGAACAGTACATGTATGTCGAATGTTATCCACTTTATCTTAAAGCCAGAACTTACTGATCATAACTTCCACCATTAAGTAACTTTTAGAGTTTCTTTCTGAAGTTAATCCCTTTTTAAAGATGTTCATATCTGCTCAAGTGTGAATAACTTATGTTTAACAAATTCATTCACCGTTTTCACTCAACCAGAAAGTGGCACAAACTCGATTTTTGTGTTCCGCAGTAAACTGGAGTTATTTCTCGATTGAAACAAGCAAATGAGATGAAACAAAAAATCCTAGCAAGCCTGGTATTTTCTCTTTAATGTGATTACAATACGACTTATTTATATTGAGATATAATATTGAAAAAAATCGGTTTTTGATTGTACCATTTTTTTTAGACAGGCTGTATGCACTACAATGTTTGTGTTCTTTCTACCGTATTTACTCCTGATTTTTTTCTGCAAAATGAGTTAAAACATATTGGTTCATCATCATCATCATCAACATCATCATCATCATCATCATCATCATCATCATCATTGATCAGTAGCATCAAGCTCGATGTTTCCTTATTTCATCGTTATTGCCACCATCATCACCACCATCGTTATTCTTATCATCGTGGCATCATCGGCATCATCATTTTAAAATAGTAAAAACCCGTACCTATAGTAATCTCACCATACCAACATTAGAAATCAACGGGTTAATGCAGTCGAATACGTATTCGACTCCTTAGAACACAGCGAATCAAGCATTTGGGTTTTGACAAACTGTCAAATCACATTCAGTGGCCATTTGAATAAGAAAACAGTTGTTTCTTGGTATTTTAATACTGTCGTCAGTTAGTAACCATTCATGTCTTTAACATACACCACTTAAAATAGCCATTTCATTTAATTACACGCATTCATAAGTAACTCAAACTTTCAAATGCCATTTTCTCAGAACTAGTATTTATGCTGATTCGACAGTATGCAGAACCCACGACGATATGAATAAGAAGTTATGTGCTTTAATATAAAAGATAAACCAACTTTTACCAATTGAACCCATTATACAGGTGCGATTACAGTTGTTGAATGACTGAATATGAAGAATACATCGTACAAGACACCAACGCTGGATATAGGCCGCAGAACCCGACGGACCTACGGGCATCATGAAAGAAATAATAAGGCTCAATCATTTCTTTACTAGCAAACCATCACCGTATCTCCCTTTGCCGTTAAAGACACCCGCAACTGATGAGTTCTGCGACACACGTAGCAAAACCAAACCGGTGTGAAAGCAGATATAGTCTGCCGGGACTATGAATACGGCGGACTATGATTACATATACACCTGTCTTGCTATCTAACCATAATTATAGCCTACCTCTAGCCTATTGAATGATAACAACGCATTCTCTTAAATACAGTGAAAATGATATCCTACATATCGGCAGGTGTATCTAAATTTATATCGTCATCCGTACAATTTTGTGTACTGGAGTATAGCGTTTGCTTTGGTAGTGTCTGTCTGTGTCTCTGTCTGTGTATCTGTGGTCAAAATGTTAACCCTAAACATAATTGCTCAATGTTTCCACTAGTACGTACACACATTTTCATGGCGTGCACCTGCATGTCAAAGGTCATCCTATATAGATGTCATTTGAGGTCGTGGCCCAAAATTGTCAATTATTAAGAGTCAAACAAGTAAGAGTCAAAGAAGTTTTAAGACAGTATACCACAAGCAGGAAGAGCTTGATCTCAGACTAGTCCATATAAGTTTTCTGTACAGGTCTTCATTGTTGTTCAGTAGAGTGGAACCAATTTGTTAGCCAATAGAATTCATTGAGTGGTATGTTTAGCTCCAGCCAATCAGAGCAAGGCCCAAGTCAGGCTTTGTAGTTGAAAGCACATGTATTTTTCTTCACTTGATTTCTGGATGCCAGCTTATG
>JAMKCH010027723.1:0-19266 GCA_023653785.1 Ophioderma brevispina
CGAGGTTTTTAAAAGCAGATGACAATGTGATGATCCGAATACCACATGGGTTGGACAAGACAGTTCTGGACAATGTCATCATCAAGCCATGTTATTACTAAATCAAGGTTGTGACTAGACAAAGTGGATAAGAAACGTTTAGATTCCCATTTAATGTGAACATTTAAGTCACCGAGAATGACCAATTGGTTAGGAGTAGTACAAATGTCACCAAGACATTGCTCGAACTCAGTCAAGAACTGAAAAGAAGGCCATTGGTAGTAGGCGGTGTGGGCCGATACACATCAATAAATTGAACAGGCTTCTGTCAACGACTCGAATAAGTTCAAAAGTAAATGTTTCAAAACCAGTGGGAAAGGCAGTTAAATTTAAGGTTTTTTTGAATAAAACACCAACACCACCATGTTCATCATTGTTTCCATTGGGATAGTTGTTGAAATCTTAGCCTAATCATCTATGATAACTGGTCATTCTCGGCAAGCCAAGTTTCAGTCTAAATATGATATCAACATCATGCTCAATGACATCCAATAATGTGGCTGTTTTATTGGATATGGAACCATAGGATGGAACGAGCATTCCAAGTGTGAACAAGTACAAATCAGTCAAAATTTGTATGGTTATCAAAAGTGGTGGGATTAACATTCGATGCCACAAAATTTCCTGGTCATGAAAGGTCTTCAACGATCAAATCAGAAAAAAAATGTACGGTCATGACACTTGGTGAGTTTAATCAATATTTGAGGCAGACAACATTTGAAGGTCATTCCGAGGTCTTCATGGACCATCTAAGGTCAAATCGGTCAAACTTGTATGGTCATAAAAAATGGTCGGTTTAGTGAACATTTGATGCCAAAAATTGTGAACATCATGATGTTCAGAATAACGAACGAGGATGAGGTCGTATATCCTTGGAGCAAAATGACTACCAACCTGACGATCACCGCAAAAAGGAGATAGCGGTATTTTTCTTGTTAGATCTAGGGGTAATTTGCCCCTAAAACAAGGCAGGGGTCCGGTTCGTGATTTTTTAAAAGTGCAATTAAATGCAGTTAAGGGACATTAGGGATATGGGTCATGTTAACAACCATGGTTGACCTACATCAAAGTGCCTAGAGCAGTTTGTGCTTTGTGTCTGTATTGCTGTAATCTATTTTGATTTGTTTGGCGAGTTACAATATTGAAAGAGGCTTTTCCAGCATCGTCTACAACTAAAAGTGTAAAAGAACGGTGTTTCTCTACTGTAACAAGCAACACAAAAACTAACAATTCCAACTCACTTTGCTGTCTGCATCAGGTATCTCCCCTATACACTGATACAAATCTCGTGTTTGGATCCTATGCAGTATGTCCCTTGCCTTTCGCAGTTCTGGATTTGTGGACCTTGCTATAGCCCCTATGATTTGATCATCAAGCTTTGAGTAAATACGCATGTCATGAATAACATCCATCATTGGACCAAACTCTGGAGACCTTAAATGGATAAGAAATAAGATCAATCGTAGACATTTCCAGAAATTTCTAGGAAGATCTCAGACATGTTAAGTTGTATTCACAAATCTTTCAAACAACAATACATTACAGTGTCACAGTGTCGCATCTGAACCAACACAGAAAATAGGTGAGGTTCGGGGGCCCGTCAAAGGGCCCCTGGTGGGGTCCAGGGGCTCTATGGGGGTCCAGCGGGCGAAGGCTCCGAAAATTTTGGGTTTTATAAATGCCTTCTGATGGCTAATTCTTGCACGATTTTATAAAATTTACTTGTCGCACGCTGATCATTAAACTTTAAACCTATACTAATTTCTCAACCGACGGAATCAAATATTGGGAGCTAAGTCCCCCTCCGCCCCGGATACGCCACTGATACCTTACTTTAGTATTACATATGGCACTCGCCCTCAGTTTTCTCATTGTTGAGATATTGGTACAGTTAGATTTTTTTTATTATTTTTAATAAATTAAAGGTGCATTTCGTGATCTTAGCACCTCATGTTTGATTTATGGTTCACTAGATATCCCCGAGAAAAGCTTATTTCCAAAATTTCAGTTGATTCTGACGGTGTGTATTGATGTTATGCACAAATGTTTGAATCACGCTGCCTCATACTAGCTACTGTTTGCGGACAGAAAATACAAAATTACGAATAGCCTATCTTCAAGAGCAGACTGAACTTGCACGCAAGATTAGGCACATACATACTGGACCAATGGTCCAGATGATAGAAAACTTTTTAGGTAGGTGGGAGGGGGACGAGACCTGTGGAATGACGAATACGAAATGATGTGCCCTTTTAAACTAACCTGAATAATCAGCTTGAATCTAATTCGTGAAATGATGATTTTGCATTAAAATCTGGGATATCTGATCTTAATTAGCCAATGGCACCCCATGAGAGCTTCCATTGGCAACATGTACGGAATAGACCGTGACCTAGTAGACAAGGCTATCTGCTAGTGCTGAAATAAATTATGCATGCAGGTAGGACACTACATCACATAAGACTGGTAATGCTAATGGCCAAAAGTGTGTATTTGTCATCAAAGAAGCGATTTAGTTATTAGAATGGGGATCCCCGATTGTACATTAACGACGAAACTGGAAACGCCAAATCTGTCCGTCCATTGTGAAATAGTGCCACCTAGTAGACGAGGCTATATATGGTATAGTGCTAAAATAAATTATGCATGCAGTATATAATGGCCAGCACAATAGGTAGCACACTATGCTGTAATTCATGACACTGGTGTATGAGACTGTTTATATTCCAAAATTATCAATCTTTGGTTGGATTTCAAGGCAGAAAAATGTTGCTAATTTTGCGATCTTTACTCCTATGAAAAGTTGTTTATATAAACGAGCAGTTGAATAACAAGGTAGAAGGGAGCCTCCTAAGTAAAGAACTATGATGGTATATGTGTGAGTAAACCTCGATTCAGCCTCGATTCCGGATAGCACTTATGGTAAAAGAAGTGTGACCATATAGAATGTTTAAAAGATTGTCTAAGGATATAAGATTGAGGTTTATTCCGTTATATCATATACCACCATATGGAGCAGGAAGGAGCGATCCAGGAGTGAAAAAGGATTGGCAACGGAGACAGGAGCAAGGCAGGAACCATCCGGGAAGATTTTTGGAGCACATATTTACTCTGCAGCCCCATAATAACCAAAAAATTCACAGGGTATTATGAGAAAAATAGCAGTCATCTTCAGACACCAAAATATTGACCACTTCCGGTAAAATGTGGGTTCTGGGGACAAGGGCACGGCTATTGCCGATTGGGCTATCGACCTTTAATAAAGCGACAATGCATAACTTCCTTCTTGGTTGTTATGATTGAATTTTCGGGGATGGGGGTGGAGGGGGAATAACTTGGTATTCATATCAGTAGCCAATCATGTTCCAAAAAACCACCAACAAGAAGTCTCGATCTGGTAGCCATTTGAAACAGATTTATTTTCGGTTAGATGCAATTTTATCCATTTCTGGTGTCATAGAGGGTCACCCTCCATAAATTAGGTGTATCCCAGGCTCATGCACGGGAGAACACACAGTCACCCAAAATCATTTGCAAAAGGTAAAATGTGTGGAAATGTGTCAAAAAAGCATGCACCAAATTGCACCAGCTGATCGCACCTTTAAAATAATCCTAACCCCTACACACAATGCCCTTACCTTGCCCCCCCCCACAAATACCCTGTGCACCCCTGAACTTATGTACAAGTTAACCCCCCAGAAAAAAATATATACACTACTCTTTCTTGCATCTGTCGTTGACGTACTCATAGAGTGCTTCAGCATACCTGCAATTAGAACAAAGAATACTATTAGTATCTCCTGTTTTGTTCATGCATAACAATAAAGATCAAGTTTTTTGTTGGCAACCAAACCATTGACATTTTTCGTATTGCATAAGAACAAACAAGGGGTATCGAATTTATCATTCAGTAGACATGGATTTAATAATCAATATTATTAAACAACTGAGCCTCATTTTAATTTCAGTTATTTAAACTCTTAGGCCTAGCCAATGCGCAACTTTTTACCCGTCTTTTCTACTTGGTTCTGGAGGCGAGAGCAGCGCGAACCTAACCGTATTGTCATGGCGCTTACCCGATGTTAGATTAACGCTCAGGTCGTCTCTCTTTATTAACTGAGGCGAGCGCGCTTAATACTGATAAAGCGCAGTAGGATACGAGATATAGTACTCAGGAGACCGAGTAATACGGAAATATCTCAAAGGGCTCACCAATGAATCACAGTATTCATGTTCGTACGAATGATAGACCATTAATAATCACGAAAATTCATTGTGGTGATTCCCACATTGTATTCCAAAATAGTGTTACAAGATTAAACCAGAGTATCAACAAAAGCGGACAAGATAGCTGAATCAGGTCATCGCTCGACTCCAGTGTATGCTCATCCATGCGGATAGGCGTGCGTTCGAGTCCTGTGAGATTCGTCTATCTTGTCATTTCCGCTGGACAGAAATTAACCGCTGGGTTGTCCCGATTTACCCATGCGAGATTTGGGACTGGTCCCGGCTGAGATGGTTGTCTCGATGTATGTTTGCGATAAGGGGGAAAAACCGCTGATCCCGATCTGCTGGGCATCCCTTGAAATGATGCTAAATGGGTGTGTGGTTGGGCCCGTAGCTCACAGTGTTCAGCGACCATTTGTGAAAGCGCTTAGAGCATAGCATAGGCGCTATATAATCTCTCCTCTGCTATTAACAACACAGTAGTACATACAGTAGAATTGTCGACCCCACACACATTTTAATTGGTTCCAGTTTGACCATTAGATATTGTGAAACCCTTTTTGGAATCATTATATATTTTTCCTGATGAGGGTGTTTGCACCCAAATGGTTATAAAACTGTACTAATATGCAAAATACTCACTACACAACTGCATAATTTGAAATGAAATCACACAGCCCCATAAGTTTTTAACTAAAGCATGTGACTATTTTTGTTATGTATATATATAATGTTTTTTTTTTTTTTTTTTTTAATTTTTTAGGGGAAAAAGTTTGTTTCCAGTAGGGTGCCAAAAACGTAATGCGAAATGTGGTTTTTTTAAATATTTGTTGAAAAGGATTTTTCCCAGATGGCTCAAAGCGGGCCAAATGGTAATTTAACAGTTACAAACACGTGACATTTTTACTTTACTGGTCAATTCTCATATTATGAACAAATCAATTGGGATCACTTATTTGTTCAAATGAAAATTGTCTATCGTGAGTGTTTTGTCAAAAATCAAATTTGCTGTCTCTGTTCAAACAAAATCACGGCCTACTGTAAAAACTATAGTTTTTTTCCCCTTTTTGCTTCACCCTAAAAAAAGGGCAAAGGGTGATGCATTTATTAAAGGAATTTGATTTTTTGTGACCCCTAAAAGTGTACTTTTTGGGAAAAGCGAAGAGTTAGCTCAATCCTTATCTTAAGCTTTGTTTACCTTTTTCGACATAACAGTTAAGAAGTGCAGACATATGATTGGAGTGGATATTAGATCACTCTATTTGCAAAGGCTATATTATAGATACTCAAAAGGAATCATGTTTTGACTTGACTTAAAGCCCCACTATCAGTGATTCACCAAAAGAGTCAACATTTTAAAATTTTAAAATTTTGGCTAGAATGAATTTAAATTGAAGGATATTCTGTAAAATTCTCATAATTTTTTTTGCACTGAGAAATTTATAAAAAAAGAAGAAACGCAGGGTTCAAAGATTGAATCTCCATTCAATCACGTGTTGCAGTAAGTGTCCGTACTGACAGTAACGACTAAAACTCGGATTTTATCTTAGTTTGCTTTCTGACTTAGCACTGCAGGTGTGGTAAGCTAAGCCCCCCAGCCAACGTTTCCAGTTGGGGGCCCATGTGGGTAAATTACGGTTTTAGGGGGGCACGTCATGGCGGGCCCCACATGGGCAAAATCGCGGTTTTTGTTCATTGGCCCCCATGTGGCCTACTGGTTTGTCCACTGGGCCTCGATTGGCCCCATTTGTGTTTGCCCAGTTGGTTTGCCGTGGGTTATTACACACAGGTACATTGTGTGTCCCTCAAAGGTTATCACTTTCTGGGGTTGTATGGGCTCCCCCGATTTTGTAACCCATAAACCGGTTCACATGAGGGGCCCATAGGGGGCTTTCATGGGCCGCAATATGGCAAAATTCAAAATTGATTTTTATTGCCAACCCCCGCAAACCCCGCGTTTGCATGTGGCCCCACATTTGGGTGAAAACACAAAATGTATGTTTTTTGTTGTTTCTCAGCTAAATATCTCCTAAAAGATGGAATAATAGCTGAAAGTGAATGAACAAGAATTGCTTACGGTTGTAATATTTTATTATGAACGTTTATTTTTAATCATGATAGTTTGCTTCTAATGGTGTTTTCAAAATTTACGTCGGTAGCAGCCATCCCTTTCTCTAAAAGGTGTCATCAAAAGGGTAAGTGATGAAAAGTAAATAGATACTGTTATTATAGGGCTTGTCTGAGAGAATTTTTTAAAAATACTTAAAAATAACATATGATAAATTTGCATGTTACACCGCCGAAAAAATACAGGTCATTCGAGACCAACCCATATGGGGCGCCCTGTGGAAGCCCACCTGTATCCCATTCCCACCATCAACACCCACTGGGTCCCATATAAAAAACCCCTTGAAAACCCCATGTCCCAGAGCCCACACAAACCCGTGAAGACCGCACACAGGATCATTTGGGGTTGCCCACTGTAACCCAAGCCAAATATCCCCTGATAGCCCACTGGATCCACCCGGGTTGCCCCTTGAAGCCCTAGCCCACATTACGCCCACCTTGCCCATGTTAAAACCATGTGGGCCCCCGAAGGGCATGTTCGCTGGATATACTGTTTATAACATGCACAATTGATTTGAATATTTATTTAGAATTTCTTGATTTAGAAAATCACTGGATAGTGCCTTTAATACTAACAGGCAAAAATGTCTGACTCACATTTCTTCTACAAGTGACTTAAGCGATGCTGATAGGCCCTATCATGGAGATCCCATCTGACTGCAAACATCGCGCTTACATCTCGCATTAGCATGTGTTAAAGTAATAACACAAAGGTTGTTAAACAAAGCTTTGGAACAAACAGTCTATTTAGAGAGACTAGCTAAATCATAAAAATATTGCAATAAAGATACAATCACTTCCACTTGGTGGTAACAAAGCTTGCTTATGGTGTAAAATTTCTTCTATTAGAGAAGGATTACACCCCATAGGACAAGTACAATTAAATTGTGATGAGAATGTAGTTCTCACCAGATATCTAGCTAACGAAGTTCTGGATTAGAAAAATCATGACTTGCATGTTAATACACATTGGACCTATACCTTGAGCTCAAATGGCCTTGACTTGACAAAACCTTGCATACCATACTCTCCCCATAGGTTATAGTACACTTAAAACCAATTATCGCACACAATGATCTCATTTTTGACCTTTACAGAACTGACCCAAAGTCTTTTACCTCACCCTCACCTCACCCCAGAGTTCCAGCTTCAATAGTAAGATTGAAACTAGATTGCCAAATGGGAGGAATTTTAAATTTCTTTAGTATAACATTTTTACTATAGACAATGACCTAATGGCCACCAAATGCCTTGACACCCTCAGACAAACCTACCTCAAAGTTTAATCAATTCAAGTTACATATTTAAAAGTTTTAAGACTAAAAATGCGATGAAATATGCAATAACATCATTCCAAACTTAGCATTTTTTGTTATTATTATCCCCTTGAAGCCAAGGGGATCTTCCGCCAGTAGATTCCTTCTGTTATGGGTGTGCGTCCGTGTGTGGTGTGTGTGTGTGTGTGTTGTGGTTTTCACTTTGGTTTAGGTTTAAAGGTGCATTTTCGTGATTTCAGCACCTTTCTGTTTTATTCATTGTTCACTAGATATCCTTGCGAAAAGCTGATAAAATTTGAGTTGAATCCCGATCTTGCGGTTTTTGTGATATGAGCATGTTTTTTTCCCACGTCGCATAGGCCCCTGTGCTGTATTTGCTGTTCCTTTTACGGACAGAAAAACGAAATTGCGAATTGCCTACAGATACGACCGCATTTTGCACGTAAGATTTGGTACCCGTGGATTACTAAGCTACGGTTCAGAAATATAAAAATCTCAAATTTTTTGGGTAAATTCCGGATGGGACGATGTTTGTGTCTCACGAATGCCCCTTTAACTTGGTTTAGTTGACTACCAATCTTAAGACACTATCAGTGATTTGAAAATATTTGAAATTTGCAGAATAGCTTCAAAGTGAAGGCATCGTCTGTATAATTCCTCATAAGTTAACCTTTCCAACTGAAAAATTTACGAAAAGGAAGAAAAAAACGGCAGTGTTCCAATATACTGATTCACTCCATTCAATTACGTGGTTTGTAGTAAGTGTCGCGAACGGACATTAATGAACTAAAATTCCGATTTTGTCCTTATTAGGTTGCTTCTGTCCGATCATGTTTGCAGGGTAGTTAGGGATACCGTACCTTGTTACTCATTAAAATCTGATTTTTGATGATTTTTTCGATTTTCCTGCTTTAGCAAATCACTGCTATTGTCTTTTAATATACATTCAAGTGCATGCAAGTAATACACTGCACTGTAGCATCACTATTTGTGCATATTTGGGAGCTCATTTGCATATATTAAAAGCCTCTGCGACTATAAAGGATTTAAGAGATTAGTTGGCCCCAATATTTTGCTTGTCTTTGCTAACATTGCAAATTGCTACTTACAGGGCATAGTGTGATAACAACACTTAGATTATGTAGTATGTCAACCTAGATGCAAAAACTTGCCAGTGAAAGTTTTAAAAACAATTAATCCAATTGTACTATATCAAACCGCCTGTGCCATTTGATTTGGGATTATTGTTTTGATAAAATTATTTTTTCAGTCTTAGAGATGATTCCAGAAATTGCAAACATGCATCTGAACCAATTTTATGATTACAGGGCTTGTATTTTTTTACTCTCTCCGGCTCACTGCTTCAAATCATACTAAGAAATCCTAATGTAAGAGAAATCATGTTGATAAGTTGCTAGGGCTTATTGTTTAAGTGTCCATGGTCCGATCAGCTAATATCCTCGTCCCCAGAAGCCCCAAGATTTTTCCGGAAGTGGTCAACATTTTGGTATCAGAGAATACTACTATTTTTCTCATTTACCCTGTAAAATCTTCGAGCCAAAGGATGTTTGGTTGGAGTTTATGAGCGAAATATGGCCCAAAAATTTTGGTCGACCAATATTAATAGTCAGCCTCTCATACATAAAGATGGAAAGGGATGTTTTCACTTTCGGTTTGAAGTTGTTTTTCTAGACTAAATTTTCCGGGGACACGATCCCACCGGCCGTTTTTTTTAAAAAAGGTGCCCAAAGTGCTTTTTCCGGGGTGCTCCCATTTTGGGGTCGAAATTAATTTTTCATTATCCCGTGGCCATTGTTTGTAATTTGGTGGTATTTATCTGTTTTCATCCATGATAAATTGATTGACAATCATTTTTCAAATCCAACTGGCTGCCGTAATGGCCATAAAATTCAAAATGGCGCCCAAAATTACACTTCCTAACTAAAATTAGAATTTGACACTGTGTACTACAGTTCTAGTGATCTTTAGTGTCAATCAGAATGTATTTGGAATACATTGTTGTCGATGTTCAAAATTCCAAGTGGCCGTCAAATACAAGAAAATTCAAATGGCTGCCATAAACAATGCATAATTTGGCCAAACGTATAAGTTTATTGCATCAGTACCACCAATCGTTTGAACGTACGTGGTATGTTTTTCCTATCGCTCTTTAGATACTTCTTGACATATTTAACAAATTGCAACAGTTTTTCCGAAATCAAATAGCTGCCATGTACCTCAAAATTTAAATGGCTCCCACATGTCTCTTGTTGACCAAATGATCATTTCACGGTTCGCACACCAGTTTGCCAATTGATTAAACTTGCCCTCGGCAGTTGAAGCACAATTTAATGTTCGGCCCCCAGTACATTGTCCTTTGTGTGCAAATTGCTAGCGGTGGCCGGGGGACCACTCACAATCTTAAATGGATATGGGTGTAAGGCCTGCGCCTCCAAACCCCGGGGGCATGCATTGACAGAGGACAATGGGAGAGACATCCAATTCATCACATCAGGGGTTTTTGGGTGAAGTTTTGCAAATCTTCTAAAATAGAGGTCTTTGGGTGAAAATTTATCAACATTTTCCCAAAAAATTGGGGTCTTTGGGCGACAGTGGTAAGATTTTGCCAAAAAATGGGTCCTTGCCCGGGGGTCCTTGGGTGAACCTGTTTTTACAAGGGGTGCTTAGGGGTGACCACGAATGCTCAAAATGTTGGGGCTTGAGAGCCTTACATAGCCCCTACACGTCACCTCCAAGGGGATGTTGCCCCCTCGCCCCACCCCCTGGTGTTGGCCTCACTGATATTACATGGCTTTTATATTTCAGTACTAAAATGATGCACGGATCGTATTTCTTGTTCCATATAAGCCAAACATATACCTCAAATGACCATTCGTGTCGTCAGCCTCGCACCCCCTCCCTCCCCCCCTTAAAGTCCTCTGGCGCCTATCTCCTTTTTCCAATAACCCTCTATAGGTAACCGCATCTGCCAATACAGTGAAAGCTGCAGTAGGGGTTAGTCTTCTGGTAGCTCTGGATGTTTAGTTCCCTACTCCAGGTTTAAATGCGAGCGTCCCTGGCAAGAAGGCAGTAGTTACCATTTTTTAAAGTCTTTGGTCGGGACTCGGGACCCGGCCGGGATTCAAAACCGCGACCAGCCCTCTGTTAGGCAACGCTCTAACCATAGGCCAACACGTCGGTTACCAACTTACCTAAACAAAGTTGAGATTTCCATATCACCTGAACCATTGGCCTAATATCCGGAAACTATTGGTGTGCCTAATCAATACGTGCCAATTCAATCCTTCTGGAAGAATTTCACAATTTTTTGTATTTTCCCTGTTCCGTAAACGGACACCAAATAACAACACAGCGGCCTACGTGCCATCAGGAGCCAACATTTGCTCATCAAAATTCTGTGATTTTTCCCCAAAAAATGGGTCCTTTGGAGACCGTGTAAAATTTGCCAGAACTATGAGTCTTTGGGGAACTTTTTGTTTAATGGGGTCTTTTGGGGTGGGTCCCCTTAAGAACTTACATAATTATGAGTCGCCTCCAAAGTGGGAGTGTGTGTGTTGGCCTCACTGATAATAATCAACAGGCCTTTATTTCTTCAATGTACATAAAAATGATTGCATGGGTATTTCATATTCTCAATTAAGAAGAAGTAATGCTATTTGCCCATATGTGAGAAAAATTATTTTATTTTTCTTGACAATTATGGGCAATTTTTAACAGTACATTCCCTTTCTTTGAAAACAGCAGCAACTTATGTTACTATAGATACAATGGAAAGGTAATAGGTTGTCTAAACACCCACTGACATTGTTTGTTAATAGGTTTCTGACAATAGATTGAAAAATGGGGAAAATTTATGGTTTTTGATGTCATTTTACGGCGAAAAGCATATCGTTTGTCATGACATTGATATGACAGCGATGAGAATTGCAGTGTGCAGTTTTAGTTATTAGGTCGGAATTTTCAATTAAAAAACATTTTTGCAAAGCTATGATGTCACCAAGCACCTAGAGCATTTAATAAAGTCTTTTTTCCAGGTTCAATTTGGGGTGAAAATGGCTTGAAAATGGTTTTTCGATTTGACCGTACATTCTTGTACTATTTCAAGGTGCCCTTCAAATACGATAATTGCTTCTGACCCGTTACAGAAAGCCCTATTGCTATTAATAGCCCAATCACATTGGCATGGTCACGTAACCCTAAACAGCAGTGGTACTGAACCTCTATTGTCGAACCCTACGTCATAATTGTGAAGCGGAGATCGCTTTTGCAGGTCCATGAATACACTACCCTATATGCTAGAGAACATAGAAATTATTTGTATGTTGTGGGGCCGCAAAGTCGAAAATAATAATACTGGTAGAGATCTAGAAACTTCACTGTGACCCGTAGGACTATTCTCCTGCCACACCTGGTCATACCACAGACTTCAAAAATGTACGTACCTACTGCCATGTCAGACGTTCGGCATTTAAGAATGGAGTATGGGACTAACCCCCACCGTAGCTTCCACTGGCAGACGCATGCCTATGGTTATGGAAACGGAGATAGCCGCTGGCCTATGTACCATTCGGTGCGGAAGGACTTCTTTTTACGGGCACCAGCCTATGCGCCATTTGGTGCGGAAGGACTTCTTTTTACGGGTGGGGGGGGGTGTGATGCTGAGGATCGCGAAATGCACCTTTAGGCTTTAATTAGGTAGGATTTTGCAAATCTTACCATTTTCACCCAAAAACTTACACATCCTAGCGGGGTTGCTCCTTCAACACATCCGTCGTGGCGTGGCGAGCATGCGGGAGCGTGATGGCTGCCAAGTGTCTGGTGTGGGGCACCCTGTGTCTGGAGGGATACCTTCTGCCGGCCGCCTTAAATCCAGAGGGAGTTTCTTAAGCAAGGTCCGGCCTCCTAAAACAGTCTCTAAGGAGCTTAAGAGAGTTGCCTTGTGGGGGGAAACTTGCCATCAACCAAGTAACATCTATTGGTATTGAACATGGTGAGCATCTCCCACCTGGAGCCGACTCCCTATTTGGCTGAATTACGATGCCTCAACAGATTGAGAACCAGAATTGGCTGAACTAAGGTTTCCTTGCTGAAGTTGGGCTACCTGGAAGCAGATCAGGACACTACCTGTGGTTGTGGAACAGCACCACAGACAATGGAACATCTCTTGGTCTGCCCTATGCTGGAGCAACAATGCACACACAAGGACCTTGCGGCATTCAGTGAAGCAGTCAGAATTTGTACCCATCACTGGCTGGATCATATTTGAGAACCAGTGTTTGGACACGATAAGAAGACCCAAAGACCCCAATTGTTTTGGAAAATTTTGATAAATTTTCACCCAAAGACCTCTATTTTTTAGAAGATTTTGCAAAACTTTCATCCCCAGACACCATTTTTTGGAAAATTTAGCAAAATTGTTACCCAAAACCCCTATTTGGGGCAATTTGGATGTCTCTCACCCTAAGCCCCCATTGTTTGCACGTCCCCTGTCAATGGATGACCCTGGTTTGGAAGCGTCAGCCTTACACCCATACCCATTTCATATGTGAGTATTCCCCATGGCCACCGGGAGGCTAGCACACGCGCATGATGGACACTCTGCCGGGGGGGTCGAACTATTAATTGCGCTTCAACTGCCGAGGGCAAGCTTAATCAATTGACAAACTGCTGAACCGTGAAATTAGGTCAAACATTGACATTTTGGACGCCATTTTGAATTTTGAGATACACGGCAGCCATTTTGGATATTCAAAAACTATTGCAATTTGCTGGATATGTCAAGACGTATCTAGAGAGATAGAACAAATACACTTAAGTTCAAACGATTGGTGGTACATTATGCCATAACTATACTTTGGCCAAATTATGCATTGTTTCATGGCAGCCATTTTGAATTTTCTTGTATTTGACGGCCGTTTTGAATTTTGAAAACGACAACAATGTATTCTTTGTACCCAAATACATCTATATTGACACTAAAATCACTAGAACTGGTAGTACACAGTGTCAAATTCTCATTTAGTTAGAAAGTGTAAATTTGGGCGCCATTTTGAATTTTCTGGCATACGGCAGCCATTTTTGGATTTTGAAAATGATTGCAATCGATTTGTCATGGCTGAAAACATATAAATACACACCAAAATTACAACAATTGGCCACGGGATACTGAAAAATTAATTTCGACCCCCAAATTGGGAGCACCCCCGGAAAAAGCACTTTGGGCACCTTTTTTCAAAAAAACGGCCGGTGGGATCGTGTTCCCCGGAAAATTTTAGTCTAGAAACCACTTCAAACATAAAGGCCCGTATTCCAAAAACTTGTTTAACTAAACGCGATTTTAGCTTAAAATCGCCGTAATTTAAAATTGCGTTTAAGCAAAACGCGTTTAAATATTTTTAACCGTTTGCTTACTTAAACAGAAGCTTTAAACATGAGTAACATCATCGTTAAAGACGTTAAAGACGTTAACTTGGGTGTATAAAAGGCCCTATTGTGTTTTAATGGTTGAGCGCACAAAGTGTATCATGGGTTTCCGTAGTGTTTAGGGTGCTACACCAACTGCGCGAGAATGATATGCACCATAATGCTGTTGTCAATTGCACAGTGCAATGAACCGTGCACTTGACGAAAACACATACTAAAACACTTCTTAAACTAGCCCCGGACTTTGTTTAAATTTCGACGCATTTTGGCGAAGTTAAAATTACGTTTAACTTTAAACTCCTTTCTGGAATTGCGTTTACTTAGCGATACGTTTATCTCACATATAAACGTTCGCTTAGCTTAAAATCACGCTAAACACCTTTTTGGAATACGGGCCAAAGTGAACACCCTTTCCCATCTGTTTATGTCTGAGAGGCTGACTATAAAGGTGCATTTCGTGATTTCAGCAGCTTCTGTTTTATTCATTGATCACTAGATATATTTGAGAAAATCTTATTCTCAAAATTTGAGCTCATCCCGATCTTGCGGTTTTGTGTTATGAGCAATTGCTCGTTTCCCACGGTCCATGCATAGGCTACTGTGCTGTAATTTCTGTCCGTTTACGGACAGAAAATACAAAATTGCGAATTTCTTACAGATGCGACCGAATTTGCACGTAAGATTTGGCACACGTGGATTACTAAGGCTAACGGTTCAGATGATATAAAAATCTCAACATTTTTTAGGTAAGTCGGGGGGGGACGAGGCTGTGGATCACGAAATGCCCCTTTAATTTTACACAGTACTCTATGGGGCTTAAAAAATCACGTTTTTAGCTCTCACATCAAAATGGATTGAAATATTGGCGCGAAACTTTGGGGTTTTGAAGTGAAGGCCAATCTAAAAAGATGAAAACTTCATATCCTTAAATCGGGCCATCCCCCTTTAAAAGCACTCGATCATCACACAATAATGCAAAGAAACCTGATAACTAAATTGCTGATTAAATGTGTGAGAATAATTAATGAAATGTCCTCTTCAGGATGATTGATTTTTAGATCAGAATAAAATGAAAGAAAAGTGTTCAAGATTACAGAAGAATTCATAAAATGACTTTGAAAACTGACTTTTGTAGTGATTTAAGATTTTGCTTCAAAACCTAAAACTGCACAGCGAATGAGTTCCATTATCATTTAATTAGACGTGCAATTTCAATTTGATTACAGATATGGTTATTCGTATTTTCAATTTGCTTCAAGAACAGAAGTTCCGTTTCCAGAACTCTTAAAATGTGTATTGTTTATGCAAGATATGCAATAAGTATTGTTTAATAATGTCTATATGTTTCCTGCTGAATGTGCTCTCTTTTTATGTTCTTTACTTATTTATGAAGTCATTTTAGAATGCCTATTGAGAAAATGAAACATTAATATGAAGATAAAGCATTATAATTGTGTGATGGATGTGTTAAGTTATCCCATTCTATCCCATTCAAATGTGGCACAATTGGTATTACACCCTCTCTTAGAATATTAGCCATATCTGTAGATTGCAACAACCAAATCAGATGCTGTAAACGGTATTCAAAAGCCAAGACGTCATTTATGACATGATGTAAAATATAACGACACTACTTTTTTCACTTCCAACATGGGCGATTTTGACTTGCACCATTTTTTTTTGGACACCATGTATAAAACGGTACAAGCACCTTTAAGATAATTTGGTTAAAAGCAATTATTGAAGCACCAGCTTAATTTATGTGAATTAGCATATCTGAGATTTAAAAGACAACATTTAGTTAAGCATTTTTAACATTAAAAAATTATGCTAATGAACATATCCCAAACTATAAGGTAGATTTGACATGTTTTTCATTACTGAAATGTGAGATTACATTTTTTTTTTCAAACGGAACTTCAACTTTACGTTCAAACAAAAAAAGAGCAAGATTTTAACCAAAAAACTTAGTTGCAAAACAAAACTTTGTTGATTAACTCATATTTTTTTGAATAATAAGAAAACATTTAAGGGTCATTTTGTGATTACAGCATCCTCACTTTATAGTAGATTTCAAATTACGTGAGACTCCATACATAAATCCATAGGGGTGATGGTTCAATTCCCGGCCATGTGGAGACTAGACCTTTGTTGCCATCACAAAACATATTGTGTCCATGGTACAAAGTTACTTTACTGAATAGGCTTACTGGAACCTGATGTATTCAGTTCTACAATGGTCTGTTAATGCTAGAAGGACTTGTCAAATCTGCTTTGTGCTAATCTCTTATACAAGATTAGCCCACTTCTTATGGCAAAATAAAAACTTAGTTGTGTTATGTGTGAATTGATATAAGAATGTATTATTTCTCCAGTACTGTGATAAAGAATGATATTTTGTAGTGTCAAAGGTAAGTTATGTTCAAATAACAACATTTAATGAAATATTTGCTGGTGTTTTCATCCTGATACTTCAAATGAAACATTTAAGCTATCTTAGATGTAAAGCAATGTATTTTATGTCAACATTTATTTACTAGCTACATTACTATACATTGTATGAGTACCATAAACTTTTCTACCTGTGGCCATTAAAATATCTCATCTTACCTCTCACGGTGAATGGACAGACATAAAACTTTTAATGAGGTCTTACTTATTTTGAAATCTACTATAGTAGATGTAATAAAAAAGATTTTCACATTTACTTGGAGACAATAGGACTCCTCAAAACACACTATCAGTGATTCACCCAAAAGAGTCAAAATATTTAAAATTTGCAGGAATAGCTTTAAAGTGAAGGAATAGTCTGTAGAATAGTCATAAATTACCTTTTCCAACCAAAGAATTGCTAGAAAAGGAAGAAAACGGCAGTGCTCAAAGATACGGATCTCCATTGAATTACGTGTAGTAGTAAGTGCCCGTACGGACAGTAATGACTAAAATGTCTGATTTTGTCCTTATTAGATTGCTTCTGGTCGTATCATTTGCAGGGTATGTTTAAATACTTGTACTTGTTACAAACGTGCAAAAATCTGATTTTTGATGATTTTTTCGATATTCTGATTTCGCAAATCACTGATAGTGCCTTAATGAATAAGATGTGACATCATCTAGATTTATACCTTGTCACGGAAGCATAACTCCGGGACTTCACGTCCATCCTCCTCTGGCTTCTTACACTTGCAAACTCGCATATGTGAGATGACGCGTTTGTGGTCAAAGTTATTTGCCACTCCTAAGTAGTGGCAATCTCTGGCGAAGTAATCCCACTTATCTACATCAATGCCACTGTCCTTGTTAGCCACTATCTGGTAGAGAAAACGTCTCTTGCGATAGTGGTTCCACCTCTTTTTCTTAGCCTGAAAATATGTATGATTGCACATTACTTGAGGCGCTCTTTTTTAATTATTCCCGGGTGTTATTTCATTAACATGACAGGCCTCAATTTTCTCTGAAAATGCGAACTAATTGGTTCTTAAATGAAGGACTACTCATCAATAAAGTCACCGATTTCAGGTACAAACAAATAAAATTTACCAAACCCTCAATGAAATGTTGATTAATTAAAACGGGGATCCACATATTACAAAGACAGATCTTGTCTTCAGGCCTGTTAAACCCTGCACTGTGTTTCTGCACTGTTAAAAATGTTCGTAATTTTACCAGACCCTGCCTTTTAAATTACAATCAACCCCGTTATTCAACAATTTCCACGCGTTATTACTAATATCTAACATAAAATTAAAATTTGGAAGCAGAAAAACTGTAACAATACAACACATTGTGAAAAAGGAAAGTATGTATTATGATACCGCTGACCGTTATCATATTTCCCGTAATATAACGTGCTTTCGTAACGGTTTTCGATGTCTTTTTACCTTCTAAAATGTGTTAAATAACGTCTTAGCGTCATTAAAAATGCAAAATCTTATTTTCCCTTTTATTTTTAATAACTCGATTCCTGCTTTTTGTATTATATTAGTTTAGTTTAATTATTAATTTCTTAATTTGAAAAAAAAGTAGTTCATATTATATTTAATTTTACCATCTGATATCTTAAAATTTCCTCCGCGAAAGGAAAGATACTTCGGAGGAAGCGAACTCACAGTATAAAAAACTGAGAAGAGAAGTTCAACAACAAGTTCGAAAGGATAAAGAGGAATGGTTTAATGCTGAATGTGCCACCCTTGAGCAGCTGGATGAAGCACACGCTTCAAGCCAATTCTTCCAGAAAGTCAAGAGTATCAACAAAAAACCCTCCGTCAGAATTGGGGACATAAAAGCTAAAGATGGGAAGTTGCTAACAGAATCCAATGACAATAATTCACTGAAGAACTGTATTCGAACACAGACAAGAGCGCACCGCCAACCATTACCATATCTAAAAGGTCCGAAGAACCATGCATCCTTATGGAAGAGGTTCAAGAGGCACTCTACAAGTTGAAAAACAACAAATCTCCGGGGAGCCGACGGTATACCCGCTGAGCTTCTGAAAGCATCTGGTGAGACAGGTCTTAAAGTCCTTTGGGAACTCTGTAACAAACTCTGGACAACAGACAAATGGCCAGAAGATTGGGTCACCTTTATTTTAATCACTATTCCAAAGAAAGGTGATTTAGGTAACTGTGACAACTACCGCACCATTGCATTAATGTCGCATGCAAGCAAGATACTTCTCTCCATCATACTTAAAGGATTCAGCAGAAGATTAACATGGAATTACCAGAAGAACAAGCTGGCTTTAGAAAGGGCAGAGGTACAAGAGATAAAATCTTCAATCTTCACCTCTTCCTTCAAAAGAACATGTCAATACGCCTATTTACATCGCTTTCATTGACTACGGGAAAGCATTTGACTCTCCAGAAGATGACACAGACACTTCTTAATTTGGGGTTCCCTGTCCATATCGTTGCACTCATCCAATCCTTATACTCATCTCAGCAAACCGCAGTCCAAGTAGAGGGTGAACTTACGGACATGTTCAAAGTAAAGAGGGGAGTTCGGCAAGGTTGCATTCTCTCACCAGCACTTTTCAACATTTATTCTGAGTGGATTATGCGCAAGGCCTTAGCAGATACCAATTAAGGTACCAACATTGGTGGGCGCAAGCTGACAAGCCTAAGGTACGCAGATGATGTGGCCATACTGG